>CAJVQA010001402.1:0-25811 GCA_910591915.1 Cetraspora pellucida | reverse complement strand
TATAAAATTAATTTACAGATTGAATCTTTATAAATGAATAAATCTTCTCTAATCGTTTATATAAATTAAACTATTAGCCGGTAAGTGTAAAATCTATTTATAAATTTTTGAACTTTATAATTGAGTAAAAACTTCTCTAATCAATTATAAATAAATTAAATTATTAGCCGGTAAGTATAAAATTAATTTACAGATTGAATCTTTATAATCGAATAAAACTTCTCTAATCGATTATATATGAATTTAATTATTAGCCTGTGAGTATAAAATTAATTTACAGATTGAATCTTTATAATTGTATAAAAGTTTCTAATTGATTTTTATTATTTTTATATAATTAGGAGTGATGAAATCACGAAGTATATGGTTTATAGGAGTGTTAAATGGTGTACCCTTTTTGTATCTGATTGGATGATCGATCCTTGTGATTCATCTCGTGATTCCTATATTTGTACCCTTTTAGTTTATTAACTGAACATTGCGTGATTCCTATAATTGAAGGTTTTTTGTTTATTAATTCCTGCGTAGTTTAAAATACTATTCAATAGCACGAATATTACGTGATCAGATTATTCTGGATATTACTATATCATGTTAATTGAATTGTCATCAATTTAAAAAATATAAATTTGCTATTTAGTAATGTGTATAGTGATGGGACCTCCTATATTATTAATAATTAATAATTAATTATTAACAATTGGTCAGGTTATTAATTAAAAACTACTTAATAATATGTTGATGATGCAATAAATTTTTAAGAGAAAATGAGTTAACCATTTGCCGCACACAACTAATCAATATATTCGAATAATAAAATTAAGAAAGTTTCATTAATTAAAAAAAAAATTTTATGCAAAATTTCTCTTTATTTATTCAAAAATTTATATATACAATTGATTCAAGGATTTTTTAACAATTTTTGAATCAAAAACATCAACAAGTTTTGGAATCATTTCTTCACAATTTGTATCGAATACATGAATATCATCTATTAAAGTTTTGGATATTTGGTTTAAATTAACCATAAATTCATCTACACTATGATCATTATCATCATCTGAAATACTATCCTCCATTTTATCGTTACTTGATTTTTTAGTTTTATTTTTTGAGGTTTGATTCATATACCAAGAGATCTGTGCTATTTTTGCAGCCCGGGGTGGAGACAACCGATTACGACATTCTGTATGTATATTACCTAATAAGGACCAAACCCGTTCAGAGGTTGCAGAATTAGGTGGGATTGATAAAAGATGACATGCAAATTCACTCAAATTTGGAGCTACATAATGCATGGTATGCCAATATCGTAATGGTAATCTTGTAAAGCTTGGATTTTTGACTGACAATGCAGAAAATGGATCTTCCTGATTTGAATAATTTAACCATTCATCAATAAATTTATTCTGATCATAATTAGGATAAAATATACAAAATAACCCATATGCAGTTTCCTGAATATATAAGTGCCAAGTTGGATTTAATCCTTCTCCATGGTGATATGAGTGTAAAAACTATGTAATTAAGTAAATAAGATTAAATATTTTTTTCCAACGATTATCAATTTCCATAATTAAAAAATCTTGAAAATCATCGTCATTAATAAGTGAGCTTTTGTTAATAGTTTCACGGAACCATGCCCATGATGCAGCAACTTGACCTAATGTAGCATTTTCAGTTTCTAAAATTTTTATGATATAATCATATGGTTTTAATAACTCATAAAATAATTTTAGTTTTGTCCAAAATTCATTATCATTAATAGTATCGATTATAATACTATTTTCTTATATGCGCAAAATTAGATAAGATGAATGCATAAGTGCAATAACCTAAAAAATTATATAAAAATAAATATACAGTACATATTTAGTTTAAATATACAATCCATATAGAAAATTATTTTAAATTACCTTTAAACTTGTTTGAATTTGCAATATTGTTTCAGATGCCTTTATAAATGTCGTCCAATGTGTAATACACAGATATTGAGGTTTTAAAGTTGTATTACCAACTAACTCTCTTAATTTAGATAGTGCAAGATTGGAATTTCGAAAATGATTAATAATAATCAATATTTTTTTAATAACTGGTTTAAAAAATGATGATTCAACTATTTTTTTGACCAGTAAATTGGTTTGATGCGCCATACACGGAATTGTTAAAACTTTATTGCCAATTTCAGGATCCTAATAAATATAAATAAAATATATATTAATTTTTATATTTTTTTAACTATAATTTATTTTAATATTTTACCTCATGTATAAGACATTGTGCTTTTTTGAAATCAGGTCCACTATCTGAAATAAATGCAATCCATTTATCTCCAAGGCTTATTCTGATTTCTTTATATATTACAAATATATAATCTCCAGTATGACATTGATTAGAACAATTTTCTATTTTCAAAATTTGACTTTCATGCTTTTCATTTGTTATGATAAAATTGAACATACTATTTTTTGATACATTAGTCCACCCATCACCAGAAAGTGTCAAAAATTTTGAATCAGATATAAATTGTTGAACACCATGTTGTACATTCTCATATACATTATCTAAAATATCAGTACTAATCCATTTGCGAGATGGAAGCTGATATCTGGGTTTTAACATATTGAACAACTTAATTACTTCAGGGTCTTCTACGAATGATAATGGTGTATTAGATGAAATAATTACTCTAAGCAATTGACGATTAATAGATGTTTTATCTCTAATAGACAAAACTGAAATAGGTAAGGATGAAATAGATAAATCCGAAGTAGACAAATCTGAGATAAATGTAGGCAAATCCGAATTAGACAAATCCGAATTAGACAAATCCGAATTAGGTGAATCTAAAGTATTCAAAACAGTTTCAACTTCTATTTCATCATTCTGAATTGAATCTTTTTTTTTTGAGCCTTTAGTTTCAGAGACTTTTAAAATATTTCTAATGTTATCACATTCATGTTGTTCGATGTTTTTGCATTTTTCTAGTAAATGTTTAGTCATTTTCGAAGGTTCTCCAGGGCAGCTTTCATGACAAAAGTTGCACCGTGCCAAATAATGTGAACTATTAATCTTTTCGCCCTCATTGAACCACTGCCAGATCGGTTTTTTCTTCCTTCCAGTTTTACGTTGAGATGACATTTAATAAAAATCAATCAAAAATGTTTTGACAAACAAACTTTAGACGATTATTGAACGACAATTATAATTAGTATTTTTAATAAATTAAACTTTTTAATTTATTACATATTTAATTTATTATGTATTTAATTTATTACATATTTAATTTATCGTATTACTAATATTGATTGACTTATTAACAATTAATAATATTAATAACGGGTTATTAACTTTTTTACTATTAACTAAAAACTCAGAAGTCCCATCACTAAATGTGTACTTTGAAATTTATTTTTGGTTTTACCTGTTTTATTATCAGTTTCGCTTGAACAGGAGGAAACGTTGATGTTACACGATTGATATTACACACGGTGTGAAACACAAAAAATTATTTTACAATACTTGATCAGTCCGCTAGTAGATGTTATTATTATAATCCAACACCATTTTTATTATAATAAAAATGGTGTTGGATCATAATCATAGCATCTACTAGCGGACTGATCAAGTATTGTAAAATAATTTTTTTGTGCGTTTCACACCGTGTGTAATATCAATCGTGTAACATCAACGTTTCCTGCTTGTATTGTTGATCTAAAATTATGTTTTAGCTGATTTCGGTTCAACTTGATTTGGATAAACGAGACTTGATATTATATTGGTTTGCTTTATTAATATTGTAAAATTTTGAGTTTTTTATATCTGGGAGGTTTGTTATAAAAAATCCGCTGTATAATACACAAAAAGACTTATTGACTGAATTATTAAGTTCATGAAATAGCTTTTTTAAGATTATTTTCTCATTAAACAAGATGTGTATATTTATTACTTTTTTTAGGTAAAAAAGGTTTTTGAACTCTAATATTTATCACCATATTTCCAAATGACATCGGGTACTGAACACATGTACCTTACTATATATTTAACACTACTAACTAATGTATCCAAGTAAATTACAATGCTAAAGATATACTTGAGTATTTTATTTATCTATTTTTTTGTCATCTTAAAATTTTTTTTTACCTACTGTGTGTTTTCTAATACATATGGGTCTGTACTTTGTATATCACACACATATATATATTCATTTATATATATCGCTCCTAATTGCATCTGGAAATTGTATTGTTTAGTACATCATAGTAATTAGATTCTTTAAAAATATGCTTCGGATTAATTTTGCATAATAATAATGTTATCATTATTCTTTATAAACCTAGCACCATAATATGCCAATCTAGTACACATTACGCAGCTACTTGTTGACAATTAGTCATAAAATATAGATTTTTTATAAGCTTAACATACAATTTTCACCATTAGGTTAGTTTTTAGGGATATTTAAGGTTTGAGGGCATATGGCATTTTCACTTAGAATAATACATATTACTTAGCGTTTTTGAAATAATATATATGTAGGTGTAAAACATCAAAAAATACGGTTAATAAATTAAATATACAATATAACGTTAACTATAAGAACATCAAAATTAGCTAAGATTACATGTTATGAAATTAACTATTGCATGCTGAAAACCAATTTATTGTAAAATTTTAGCCGAGGTATGTTTTTTTATCGTATTTTAATGAGGTATGAGGCGTGGGAAGTACATACGATAAATATAGTTATTCATGCTGATAATCAATCTTTGTATTACTCTTTTTATAATTTAACGTTAAACGTTAATAATTTGCGTTGATTTCGGTTTTAAACTTGTTCAAAATGAAATACTTACCATACGAATGCCTTTTTGAAATATTTAATAACCTTAAAAATAATTATAGATCCTTATTTTCATGCCTTCTTGTAAACCGTCAATGGTGCAGAATTATTGTTCCAATCTTATGGAGTGAACCATTGTCACATTGTTATAATAAAGAATTAATAAGAATGTACCTTTTGTCATTGAATAACGAAGAAAAAGAATCATTAATTCCATTAAATATATTACTTCCAAGTGGTCCGAAGTTATTATTTGACTATACATCTTATACTACATCAATCAGCTATGATTATTTGGAAATAGGTGTTGCAAATTGGCTTGGTCGTGAGGAATTTGAACGTATCAACATTTACGAGTATTATGATTATTATGAAGATGAATATGATAGTTATGAAGATTATCTACAAACAGAAAATACAATTGAAAAAGTTAAATATTCGATAATTGCAATGTTATTACGAACAAGTGAAAAGATTAATTATTTAAAGATTGATGACTTCATCGATAATATTGGAATTGTAATAGTAGAAATTCTTCATAAAAACACTATCACTTCTTTAGAAGTTTCTAATGTTAATTTTAGTTTTGAAGAAATAAAAGCAATATCAGATACTCTTCGGATAAATGCTTGTCTAACCTTATTAAAATTATATTATTGCCAACTTGGACCTAAAGAAGCAAAATTATTGGCAGAGGCACTTTGTAAAAACTCAACTCTATCTTCTCTAAATATTTCTGATAATAAACTTGGTGACGAAGGAATAAAAGCACTTGCAGAAGTTCTTTACGAAAATACAACCTTGACCTCTTTAAATCTCAGTCATAATCAATTCGGTTTTGAAGGCTTGAAAGCACTTGCAGATGCTCTTCATTACAATGTTTCTCTGAAATCTTTGAATCTTGTTGGTAATTGGCTTGGTATTAATGAAGGAAAACTATTGGCTGAAGTTCTTAGTAGAAACACTACCATAACCTTCTTAAGTCTTTATGGTAATAATTTGAGTTTTGAAGGAACGAAAGCGATAGCAGAGGCTCTTCATATGAATACCATTCTAAATTCTCTAAATATTGGAGATAATAAAATTAGTTTGGAAGGAGTAAAAGAAATAGCAGAAGTCCTTTGTAAAAATACCGCTTTAACTTCTTTAAGTCTTTATAATAATCAAATTGGATCTAAAGAAGCAGAAGTGTTAACAGAAGCTCTTTGCAAAAATTCTAACTTAATGTCTTTAAATCTCAGTAGAAATCTAATTACTTCTGACGGATTAAAAGCACTATCAAGAGCTCTTTATAAAAATTCTACTTTAACTTCCTTAGATATTAGCAGTAATAAGTATACACTTTCTGGAATAGAGGCATTATCGCATGCCCTTTGTGATAATAATACTTTGACATATTTAAATCTTTCTAGCAGTCAACTTTGTTTCGAAGGAATAAAAGTATTAGCAAATGCACTTTGTAAAAACACTACTTTGACTAATTTAAATCTTTCTGATAATGATTTTACTTTCAAAGAAGGACAGATATTGGCAGAGGTTCTTTGCAAAAATACTACTTTAATTTCTTTAGATCTTTATCATAATAATCTTTGCTATGAAGGAGTAGAAATATTAGTAAAAGCACTTTGTTTAAATACTACTTTAATTGATATGAATATTTGTTACAACAACCTTAGTTCTAAAGAATACCAAATATTAGCAAAAATTGCGTACAAAAATAATACCAGAATTAAACTACATTTTGAAATAATCGTATAGTTAATTAGTAAGATATTAAATTTATTAATAAAGTATCTAAATGAATTTGACTTTAATAATAACTGCAGTAATTTTTTGAATACATCTGCATCACTGCAAGTACGTTAATAAAATCACTATAATTATTGTCTTTATAAGTCGTCCAGTAATAAATTACATTGATCGCTCTTTACCTTCAAAATCTTCGAATTAATCTGTAAATTAAAACTCAAAAACTCAAATCGGATGGGGTGGGGTAGTGTTGTTAGGCGAAACTTAGAGGTTTCACAAAAGGCAAAAGTCGAAACTAGTTTCGACTTTAGGCAAAAAAAAAAAAATGAAAATAGCGAAATGCAAACTGACGAAACGTCAAAACTGGAAAAACTGTCGAAACTGTCGAAACTGGCGAAACTGTCGAAACTACTAAAAGATGATGAAACTAGAAAAATAATAAAATTAGTAAAAGTTAAGAAAATTAATAAAAGTTAAGAAAATTAATAAAAGAAGCAATAATAAAAAGATTTATTTTTTTATTTCTATATAATGTATGATCAATTACAGAAATCAGAAGTAGATAATTTTATTATTATTTGATTTATTTTATCAAGATGAATCAAATAGGAATAAAATCATCTGATTCTAGTTACTAAATTATTAAATATTATTATCTAAATAAAATAATCAATTTTTTTATTAATATATTTTAATAAGAAATAATTATAATATATTATTAATAGATTTTTTACTAAATAAATTGATCTTTTTATTAAGACAATTGTATTTATTATTTTGTATTTTAATACTAATAAAATTAAATATAGAAATTGTATTATTATTTTATACTATATTAATAAATTAAATAGTTAGTAAACTAAATTATTAATAAAATAAACAGAATTTAAAATTTATTTTATTAAAAAAATTTAAAGTTAAAAATTTAAAAATTGTATTTTTTTTAAAAAAAAATAAATAACAATAATAATTATATTTATAAATATAATATTACTATTTA
This sequence comes from Cetraspora pellucida, assembly GCA_910591915.1. Taxonomy (NCBI): domain Eukaryota; kingdom Fungi; phylum Glomeromycota; class Glomeromycetes; order Diversisporales; family Gigasporaceae; genus Cetraspora; species Cetraspora pellucida. Next base: position 18,219 of record CAJVQA010001402.1, on the reverse strand, counting down.
AAAACATATCTACAGATAATCAAATATGGTTTTCAAAATAGTTACAATTACAGGTTACTTCTGTTGATATCAACCTCTTCTTAAGAAAAAATAAACTCAAGCTGCAGTATAAAAATTATTCTATTGTTATCAACTCTTGCATATATCAACATAATTGTTTAATCCAAATAAGATGATATTAACAAAATAACCTGTACTACTTCTAGCATAGATTTTTACCCAATCTAATATTTAATTTTAATCTAACACAAATTTACTTTATAATATATATGTGCATAATCATACAGTCATATATGATGCTTTTTTGATTAATAATCTAAAATTTCTTAAATTTGATTTATTATAAGTCAATACAACAATTATTTTGTAAATTAATTCTTAGGTTTAAGATCAGATGAAATAAAGCAACATCACGAAATAATTGCCAATAATAATGTTAACAAATGACTTACATATGTATAGTATTTAATTAAAGTTTAACAATGAAATGCAAAGAAAAAACTCTTAACTATATAATAGTAAATTTATTTAAATATTTTGATAAGTTTATTTTATATACAAATAATATTAATACATAAATAAGCGTACTAAAAGAAACAGGATTTCAAACTTTGAATTTCAAGCGCTGAAATGATTTATTATAAGCTTAAAAGCCTAAAGTCTAGTTTTCTTTTAATTGTACTCAAATACAAACAAAAGGCTATCACTTTGTTTATTGCTTTTGACCATTTTTATATAAGCCACATGCTGTGCTTAATAGCCACACGCAAAATATTTTGATTTACCAGTCTTTTCAAAATCTTAGAGAATTTGATTTTGCTGTGTTTAACTTTCTCCAAGGCTTATAACTTTACTGGGGGTTTCGGCAGAGTTTCGACGTTTCGCCGGAGGTTCGCCAGTTACAACTTTCGACATTTTCCAAAAATAATTTCTCCTAACAACAGTAGGTGGGAGGACAAACCTAGCATGACCACCATAATCATTTACGTACGGAGTTTAAATTATTCGCCGATACACGTGATTCAATTTAATGTAATTTAACGATGACGAAAAAATTTATTAATAAAAAAATTTAGCGCACAAAAATCAATATATATATTTTTTTGAATTTACATTTATCGTTAAAAAAAAGAAGAAAAATGGAATCTAATTATAATTTGCTGCCATTTCAGTTTATGAAAACAAGATCAATAATTTTATAACGTAAAAATACCATAAAATTTTATAGACTAACCATAGTAAAACATTGAATAATTACAAATACTTTTATTAATAAAACAACTAGAATTTATAAAACAAATAGAAAGTTTATTAATTTATTAATACTAAAAAGAATATACAAATACCAATACAAAAAAATATAACAATTAATCAGAATTATAAAATTTATTTACTTTTTTTGTCAACTAATAAAAGCATTCAAGAATTCTTATTTAAGGGCTTGAATCTTAAAATTACCAATTACAAAATTAAAAAATTTTAGGATTAATATCAATCGTTAGGATTCTTTTTTTTTTTATAATTATATAAAAAAAATAATAGCATTAGCGTTAATATTGATAATAAGTAAAAGAATAAAATGCATTAATTATTAATTAAGTACTTTATAGGTGTTGTTATCAGTGACAATTTCCTGGATAGCTGAGCTTACTATATTAAATGTACGTACATACGTTGTAACTGCCATGCTAATAAAGAGGAAGTATGCTTCGATTTTATATTGAGATTATAAGAAAATCGGCATTAAGTTTATTATATTCTACCTATTCTAATCGTTATTCTACTTATTCGAACATTTCTTCTAAAAGTACCAGGAAAATATCTTCTTTATATAGCTTTTTATTACATTGTAAGGTATTAACTTTCTCCTGGCAGTTACTAACCTTACCCATTACGGTCGCACCCCATAAGTGCATGCTCTAGGGACCAGGCATAAGTGTGCATCTGAAGGCAGTGATTGTAGTCGACTAAGTCAGTCAATTTTTTAAAAAATTGACTTAGTCGATTTGTGATTGAGCGCATAGAAAGTGTCGAAAAACGTAGGAATACCAAACTTTAAAATAGTGAGTTGGCGGGAAAGTTCGGGATATATTATTTCGCATATCGTTATCATGCCTAATAATTATTCATTTAAAATCACATGTTTGAGATTAACCAATTAGAACAATCGACTTAAACTTAGCTGGTTGACTTAGTTAAGTCGATAAATTAGAGTCGACTACGAACACTAATATATATTATAAATCTAAAGAACTATATAAAAATAAATAATAGCAATTTATTTAAAAAATATATAGAAAAAATAATTACACTACTCCAGTTAGAATTATAATTAAATAACATATTTGCATTAATAGAATACCAAATAACAAATCTAGTAAAGTATTAAAAAATAAAATTTAAAAGATAATAACAATTAAAAGATTTACAACTTTATAATAATTCTAAAATATTAAACCACTGTTTAGTATCTTGTGGTTACGTGTAATAGAAGGCATAAATTTTAAAATAATATATTTTATAAATAAACTATAATGGTCTACATATATTTGATATATGGATCTTTTCCTTGAAAATGACTTTATGGGATATAGTAATTACTATGTCCCATAAGGTCATTTTCAATGCAAAGACCCCGTATCATGAGCGCTGCCAAGGGAAAACCTATCATCGGAGATTCAATTTATTTTGTGTACAGTTAGCCGTCTATGGGAAATCTAGCTTTCTACAGACAGCCAACTGTATACGAAATATAATTGAATATCCGATGGCAACTTTTCCTCATATTTAAATTCTATTAATTATGAAACTTGTATAATAAAACTGATAATAATAATAGTTATAATTTATTATGTAAGAAATTATATTGGGAGTAATACAGTAAATATGAAAAAATAGTTCGGTAGTTAGTTTAATATTATGTATTTACTTTATTGTAATTTTTATTTCCCAGCTTATAAATAGTTTTTGATCAAAAACTTAAACTTATAATAACAAATCGAAAGTTTATATTAGTTCAAAATATCTAATAATTTTTCTAGAATTAAATACTGAAACGTTCAATTATAATAGACCAGTAAATTCATAAGCTAATCAGTGATATTTATTTAATAATATCTATTTATTCATACTTTTGAAAAAAACTACTACAAATTAATACTTTTGCAAAAAAAAATTTATTAAACGCAAGATAATAACTCAATTATAATATAGATAAAGTTTGACTGTATACGTTTTAAATGAGCTAAAACGCAACATGGTGTTCAACACCATATATATTTTTATTATAAAATCCAAGGTTAAAGTACAGTTATAAACTAAAAAGTTAACAGATATGAATGTTTAAATTTTGGTTAGCATAAGGTTTTTGTGGTACTGAAGGTTTTTACTTAGTATATCTGACCTCCGTTTCTTAGTCAGTTCTCTAAGATATAACAACTATGGTGTGGAACACCACTTGTGTGTTTTAGTTAACTCGAATTTGAATATTATTTGTTAAACGTACACATATGAATTTAGTTTTAACCTAACTTTTATTCAGTACTACCTGTTGTTCTAAAAAATCTATGAAATCTACGTCGATTGACAAACGACTTATGAAGTTTTCTAAATTAAAAATAACGTGTCAATTATTAGTTGGATAATTAAGTATAAAGGTTTTCAAGATAATAAGGTGGAGAAGGAGGAAAATATACATACAAAGAACAAGTGATTTCACTAATAACTCTATTCCTAGCCATTACTAGTTCTTCCTTTAAACAATCTTTGTTACAGCAAAGTTCATAACAACGAAACTGATTGAAAGTATTATCAGTAGATTGGTCTTTTCCTTTAAAGGCTAATTTATTCCCATTGAGAATTAAAGCCAGTAGAGTAACATTTTCGTTAAGAGCATCTAATAATGCTTTTCCACCCTCAAAATTAAGATTATTATTACTAATATCTAAAAAAGTCAGGGTACTATTCTTGCAAAGGGCTTTTGCTATAGCCTTTCCACCCTCAACGCCAATTCCATTACCATTTAGATTGAAATGAATTATAGTATTATTCTTACAAAGGGCTTTTGCAAATGCTTTTCCATCCTCAGGACCAAATTGATTAATACCGAGGTCCAAATGAGACAAATTAATGTTTTTGCAAAGAGCTTCTACGAAAAATTTTGCACCTTTAGAACCAAGTTTACAACTACTAAGATTCAGAAAATTTAAAGTATTATTTACGTAAAGAACTTCAGTTAATGCTTTTGCACTTTCGTGATCAAGTTGGTTGCCACTAAGATCCAAGGAAGTTAAGGTATCATTCATGTAAAGAGCACTTGCTAATTCTTTTACTCCTTCAGAACCAAGTTTATTCCAAGCAAGATTCAAAGATAGTAAAGTGCAATTATTAAAAAGAAACTTTGCTAATGCTTTTCCACCTTCAGAACCAAGTTGATTTCCAATAAGGTCCAAAGATGTTAAAGTACAACTATTATAAAGAAACTTTGCTAAAGCCTTTGCACCTTCATGACCAAGATAATTATAAGCGAGTTTTAAAGAATTCAAAAAGTTGTTTCTACAAAGTTTTTCTATTAAATTTTTTACATCTTCATAAATAAGCTTGTTACCGGTAATGTCTAAAGAGGTTAAATTCGTATTTTTACAAAGAACTTCCACTAATAATTTTCTTCTTTCTGAATCCAAGTTATTGTAATCAAGTTTTAGAGAAGTTAAATTGGTGTTTATGTTAAGGATTTTTATCGTCTCGCTATCAATAATTCCATAAATTTCTAAATTTTTAAGTTTATTACATTTTTGTAAAAACATTTTGATCATGGAAAATTTAAAAGTATGAATTAATTCATAAGAAATAGTTTGAACTGGTTTATATGAATATGCGTAACGTTGAAGTAATTCATGTGGATATAGAGAACCAAGCCAACTTTCGATAAAACACCATAATTTATAACCATCAATAGAAGTAGTATAATCTGTATATTGAAATAATGGTTTTGAATATTCCGGAAGTTTTATGTTTAATGGAATAAGTTGTTTTTGATCCTCAACGTTTAGGAATAAAAAATATGTCATTATTATCTTATCATCAATGATATAATCTAGTGGATTACTCCACAATATTGGTATTATAATTCTACACCAATTTCGATTTACAAGGAGACATGAAAATAAGCATCCTCGATATTTATCAAGGTCACTTAAGTAATTAAATATTTCGTAAAGGCATTCATTAGGAAGTTGCGAAATCATTTTGAAAGTATAAGGTTTATGAGTTACCTAAATGCATACGTGGGTAACAAAATCCTATTAAATACCTTCTGTAGAAAATTTTAAATAAGAAATTGTAACGTTGATGAATGTCAAAACGGTAATACAAACTCTTAAAAGGAAATGGCCAATCGGAAAACGCAAATTTTTGACGAATTTTTAACGATAAATTACTTGTCTGATTTGCCTGTTATATGATCAACTTTTGCGCGTTTAAAGTAATAAATCAATTTATTGTAAAAATTTTAGTGAAGTCACAAATTCCCTTTTGTTGCGGTGATTTAATTGTCCAAATACGTGTGCACAAGCATTATATGACGTAATTTTAGCTACAATATGAGGCGTTGGGTGGTTTGTCAGCTACATACGTAAGTAAATCAAAATTATATATGGCATTATATAAATTTTTATTATGAAAATTTTTAGTGTAACATTAATATTGATCTGCAATTAACAATATTAATTTATTAACGTTAATACGCAATATTCTATTAACGTTAATATTGTCCGTAACGATAGTTATACCCCTTACGACTAGCAATTAGAAACTCAATTTTAATGAATCAATAGGAGGTTTTTCAATGCCAAATTTTATATTAAATTAAAAAGAAAATTTCGACAGTTTAAATTCTGTCTAGCCAGGAAACAAGCAAAAATAAAGTTAGAAGATTCGTAACTTTGTTATGAAAGAGGAAACCTTTCTGCAAAAAATAAAATTGCAACCTGTACATCTAAAAAAGGTACGCCAATTTCATACATTTCCTTCCTCTTTATATTATAAAATGATGGCTATGTGCCCTTTATGAGATTTGATTGGTTAGCTTTACAAATATGTGCATAAACTTGGACGTAATCAAGAATGTTAACCAAGTTTGACAACTATGATCAAATCTTACAGTTAGCGTTATACTCTTTACCATTTGTAGCTAAAATACATCATGATCACTATGTAATGAGTACGTAACGTTACGTACGTACTAATTATTTTGGAATCTAGACGCAAATGTTATTACGTCATATATAAAATTGGTCCGGGTTCAGAAGTGCCCATATTCGATTCGCTTAACAGAATTTGGAACCGGTTTTATTTTTTCACATGCTAAAATCGGATTAACCGGTTTTAACGTATTGAACCAGCTTATACTACCTCAAATACATACGTATCAGTTTCTGATTTGTTTATATATAATTATTTCACTGATTAATTATATTGATGAAAATTTCAGTCAATCAAAACGTAGCATAATGAGATTGATTTTTTCACACAAAATAATCAAAAATTAGGATGTGTCTAATCGTAACATGTTACTTGTAACAGCTTAACAATAAATCCAACTAGATATTAAAAATAATTAAATACGTACGTATTCGTGTTTTGATTAATACCACCCTATGTGACAATTAGATATGCCCTAATTTCATGTAACAATTTTTCGGAAAAAATCAATTTCACTATGCTACGTTTTGGATAAAAGTCAATAATATGAATGATGATTTACTCAAGTATTACTATTGCTGTGGGTTGTTAATAATTGTAATGATGCTCAACTGTTACGATAGATAAAATAAAGATCTCAGTCACTGTTTGAATTGGTTTACAAAACCAAACATAATGATGGTAATATATAAAGTTGTTATAAGCTAATGTGAAAAATGTAGTTCGGGTAAAAGATTTTTGGCTAAAATGATAAAATTAATAATTATTTTTCATTATTTAAAACTTGTCTAGGAGAATTTTCCAAAATAATCAATTATTAAATGCTATTCAAATTAAACATTACATAATCACTTAGTACTTTTATCATCAAACCTAACCTTAAATCCAAATACTAAAAAAATGCTAAAAAAAATATACCGAAAATTTTTGAAAACTTCATATTAAAATATTTAAAAATTTCAGCTACAGTCATTTCAGATACAGTCATTCCAGCTTCAGCTTCGACATTATGTATTTAAACCTAATTAACAATATTACCATGTTAATATATTATTCTGTGAAATGTTAATGGTAAGTACAGCATTGAATTTTTTGTGAAATATTAGTATCTAAGAATTGATTTTAATTTCATTAACGAAATTAAATACTTTTATTCTTGCATTTTTGTTAAATCATACTTCTTAAGTATTTTTGTAACATCTGAGGAAATCTTCAAATTAAATCTTTTATATTCGTGAAATTTGAGCGCAACCCAATGAATCTTGCTATCAGCAAGAAAAAACTTTTATGCATTTTATCATTAAAATGTAGTAAAAGTGCATCGACCAATTTATTAATTTAATTAGAATCTTTAAAGGTGAGCTAGGAAGTACATGCGATAAATATAGATGTAAATACGTATGCATGCAGTTAATCAATATTTGTATTACTTTTTATATAAATTCATTCAACAAAGTTGTGTAATTTCGTTAACTTTTTCAAAAATGACATTTTTACCAAACGAATGCCTTTTTGAAATATTTAGTAACCTTAATATTTATTATAGATTCTTGTTTTCATGCCTTCTTGTAAACCGTCAATGGTGTAGAGTTATTGTTCCAATATTATGGAAAGATCCTTTATTACATTGTTATGATGAAAAGCTTATGAAAATATACCTTTTATCATTGAATAACAATGAAAAAGCACCATTAATCTCTTTAAATTTATCACTTCCAAATGGTAAAAAACCATTATTTGATTATACATCTTATACTAAGTCGATTAACTGTTATAATTTAGAAAGAGGAATTATAAATTTACTTTGTGATCCTGAAAACGTTTTGAATTATCATGAAGAATATCAAACATTCGAAAATGCAGTTCAAATAATTAAATATTCATTAATTACGATGCTATTACGAACAAGTGAAAAAATCAGGCATTTGGATATAGATGAACTCAAAGATAATATAGGAATTATAAAATTATTAGTTGAAATTCTTTATAAAAATTCTACCATCACTTCTTTAAATCTTTCTAAAGTTGTAACTAGTTTTGAAGAAATAAAAACATTATCAGATGCTCTTCGTAGAAATACTTGTCTAACCTCATTAAAATTTCATAATTGTAGAATTGATCTTAACAAAGCAAAATTATTGGCAGAGGCACTTTACAATAATATGACTTTATCATCTTTAGAAATTTCTAATAATGAACTTGATGATGAAGGAATAAATGCATTTGCTCAAGTTCTCTATATAAATACCTCATTAACTTCCTTAGATCTTAGTTATAATCAATTCGGTTTTAAAGGTTTGAAAGCACTTGCAAATGCTCTTTATAAAAATGTCACTCTGAATTCTTTGAATCTTGATGGTAATAAACTTGGTATTAGTGAAGGAATAATATTGTCAGATGTTCTTCGCAGAAATATTACTATAAAATCCTTATGTCTTTATAAGAATAACTTAGGTTTTGAAGGAATAAAAGCGATAGCATTGGCTCTTGACATAAATAAGGGTTTAAATTATTTAAATATTGGAGATAATGGAATTGGTTCGAAAGGAGCAAGAATAATAGCAGAGGTCCTTTGCAAAAATACCACTTTAACTTCTTTAATCCTTAGTTCAAATAATATTTACTTTAAAGAGTGTAGAACATTGTCAAGAGCTCTTCGTAAAAACACCACTTTAAAATATTTAAACCTTTATGAAAATTCATTTGATCGTGATGGTGCAGAAAGGTTGGAAAGAGCTCTTTGTAAAAATATTAGTTTAACTTCTTTGTGTTTTAGAAATAATCTTACTTTTTATCGAGTAAACGTATTACCAATGGCTCTTTATAAAAATAATACTTTAACTTCCTTAGATATTAGTGGTTATGGGTATGTATTTTAGAGTATAGCCATTATCATGTTCATTTTGTCATGACATCTATCACTTTAACTTAAATCTTTTTTTTTATCAGAAGACTTGGTTTAATTGAAATAGAAGCATTAAAAATTGTTCTTTGTGAGAACACCACTTTAACTAATTTAAACCTTTCTAACAATAAGCTTACTTTTAAAGAAGGACAAATATTTGCAAAGGTTCTTTATAAAAACACACCTTTAACTCATTTAAATTTTAGTAACAATTATCTTTGTTATAAAGGAGTAGAAATTTTAGTAAGAGCGCTCTGTATAAATACTACTTTAATTAATTTAAATATTTGTTATAATCAACTTAGTCCTAAAGAATGTCAAATCTTGGCTAAATTTGCTTACAAAAATAATACCAAAATTCTATTAGATTTTGGAATTTAAAATTTTTGAACATATTTCTAATTAGTCTAAATCTTTTTGTCTAATCTATTAGTCTAAATCTTTTTGTCTAATCTATTAGTCTAAATCTATTAGTATTAATTGGCCTAAATCTTATATCAATTTATTAAATAAAAATATAAATATATTTAATTAATTAGTAGTCCAATGAAATTTAAGTTTCAGATCATAATGAAATTGAATTAAAATGAAGTTTGACCTCCTGAAACCCAAATATACTTGTTAACTATAAATTTCACTTTAAAAGCTGACCATGACCTTAAAAAAGTTAAAAATATGCATCTCAAACTTTTGTATTTTCCGTTAGCTTGTCTATTTTACAAATCATTCACAATTGTATCATTATATAGTTTATAAAGTACATATTAAACTAATTTAAATTCATTACATAATTCATATAGTTTAATAATCATATGAAATCTGCATCATGATGTAATGAATTTAAAATTTTTAGATTAACTCAAAATGCCAAAATGAATGAGTATATGAGTGTATAATAGTATTCAAAATGTATAAAATGGGGGTTTTTTAAAAAAGGAATTTTTAAGATGTTAGATAACGTATTAAATTAAAATTAACGTTACTAAGACTAAAAAATTTTTTTATTCTAATAATTTTTTCGGATATTAGAGTTTTAAAATTAATCTTGGACTGGTGAATTCAAATAAAAATCCAATGTAAGGTGAACTAAAAAAATTACTTTATTGATATTGCTGAGAAATAGTTGTGACTAGGGTTGTAAACTATACCTTACCTATAAAGTTACATGGGTTACATTTAAATGCATGGTAAATTATTGGTCATATCATGAGATTTGTTCCGACAAAACAAATTTTATGATTGATCGTGATTTATAAGTCGTGGTTGGTTGAGTTATAATTTGGGATGTAATAACTTAAAAAAATAACAAAAATCTATGATCATAAGAGTTTGCACGATAACTAAAACGCATCAGTGATGTATATATTTTTACTATAAAATTTAGGGTATAGACTAAAAAGGGTCAAATATGAAAGTTCAAATTTGGTTAGCATAAGATTTTGGTGGTTCTGAACATTTTACAATATACTGACCTCTGTTTCTTAAACAATTTTTGGCGATATAACAGCTGTGGTGTTGGACATCACTAGTTCGTTTTAGTAAACGCATTCTAAAATAATCGCACGTAATTAATAATTATGCTTGTAACAATGTTTTTCGCGATCGAATTTTAATGAAAAAAAAATTCCTTGCAAAATTTGATACATGAATGGTTACCCTTACACTAAATGAATGCGTTAATGGGTCTGTTTTGATTTCATGCTAACATGATCTTGTAGATTCGTTACTACGCATGTTCACTAAATGATAAAAAATCCATAATTTTATTAAAATATTTTAAAATATAAATTATTTTTTATTTAGAAATTACAAACTTCAAAGTTAAAAGAATATAAACAACTTAAATATACTTATAACCTACAGTAAAAAAAAAAAAAAAAATACTGTAAATCTACAACTCTAGCCGTGACTGAAATTGGCACAACTTCAGTTGACTTAAGCTACACCTGCTTAAGATTTATAACTAAGTTTAGGGTTGATTTCAGTCAAGTCAATTGATGTTACAATTTCATACGGATTTAAACTTAAGTAATGACATATGCAGTATATATAATTTGAACAAATATTTCATTAGCTGTTTTCACGAGTTATGTGGCTGGAGATGGGTAATGCTTATGAATAATAACTTCCTGACTCGTAAAGCACTTAATTAAATACCTGAAACTTATAATAGCGAAAGAGAAAGAACGGATACCAAGCAGAATACTGCATGCCAATACTTCGTGATATCGAAGAATTCTTTGTTCATGATTTCTAAAGTTTTCTAGAATAAAATAATTAACCCATAAAGAACGCCAATTCACAATATTCTTGATATTGGCTAATATAAAATATTTATTCAAAAAATTGCTACAAATAATAATTAAAAAACAAATTGCTAAGTTATATTTCTGTAAAACATTTGTTATATTCAAGATAATAACTTAATAAAGGTGTTAAGCAAAATTTATATATGTAAATTTAAATATATATATGTAAATTTAAATATGTTTGTTAAACGTACACATGTGATTTAGAACTTAACTTTAAATTTCATTCCGTATTTTTTTTTTTAAAAAAAAAAAAAAATTTATACCGATTGCAGAATGACTTTGTCGTTGTCAAAGTTATACATAACAAACGTTAATTCAAAATGGAATACAGAGATAAAAGTTTTCACTACGCTGGATTAAAAAATAATGGATCAGAGTTCAGAATGATTAATCAAAGAATGCATATAAGTAGAGATTTCATAAATAACTCTGTTTTCAACCTTCGCTAGTTCTTATAAACAACCTTTGTTACAGCAAATTCCATAACAAGGAGTACTTAAAATATATTGATATTCTCCTTTAAAAGCCAATTTATTCCCATTGAGAATTCAAACCAATATATTGGTATTTTTATTAAGAGAATCTGAAATGCTTTTCCTCCTTCAAAATTAAGATAATTACGACTAATATCTAAAAGAATCAGGGTACTGTTCTTGCAAAGATCTTCTGTCATTACTTTTCCTTCTTCAACGCGAATTTAATTAACAGCGAATTTGAAATGTGTTATAGCATTGTTCTTGCAAAGGGTTCCTGCTATTAAATTCCCTTCTTCAACTCCAATTTTATTACACTAAGATTGAAATGAGTTATGGTTTTATTTTTGCAAAAAGGTTTGCAAATACTTTTCCTTCTTCAGGACCAATTTATTAAAACTGGGGTTTAAATGAATCAGATTAATGTATTTGCAGAGAGCTTCCAAGAATCATTTTGCTCCATTAGGACCAAGGTTATTGATACTAAGATCTAAAGAATTTAAGATATTATTTACGTAAAGAGCCTCAACCAATGATTTTGCACCTTCAATGTAAAGTTTGTTGCCACTAAGGTCCAAGGAAATCAAGGTATTATTCCTGTAAAGTGCCTTCAATTGTTCTTTTACTCCTTCAGAACCAAACCGATTACTAGAGAGATTCAAAGATGTTAAAGTACAATTATTATAAGAAAAATTTGATAATGCCTTTCCACCTTCAAAACCAATTTATTAAAGCAAGTTTCAAAGATGTCAAAAACAATTACTGCAAAGAATTTCTGCTATTGTTTTTTCCTCCTTCAGTACTGAGCTGATTTTCAGTAAGATTCAAAGAAGTAAGAATAGTATTTCTACCAATAATATCCAAAGAGATTATTTCGTATTTGTACAGAGAACTTCCACTAATGATTGTCTCATTTCTTCAAAGTTATTAAATCAAGTTTTAGAGAAGTTAGATTGGTGTTTATATTAAGAATTTTTTACTGTCTCACTATCAATAATTCCATAAATTTTTAAAATCTTGCGTTTATTACAGTTTAGCAGAAACATTTTGATCATTGAAAGGTTAATAGTACTAACTAATTTATGAGAGAGCCATTTCTTGATACTAAGCAATAAATTATAACTATCAATAGAAGTAGTATAAGTTATATTTTGGAAGCTTTATATTTAGTGGGATAAGTCGTTTTTGATTCTCAATATTTAACAATAAAAAATACATCATAATCCTTTTATCAACGAAATAATGAAAATAAGCTTCCATGATATTTCTTAAGGGTCACTCAAGTTACTAAATATTTTATAAAGGCATTTATTCAGAAGCTGTGAAATCATTTTTAAAAAGTGAAGTTTATAAGTTACATACATACGTACGTACGTAGCAAAATCCCATTACTGCATTAAATACATGTTACATTACATCCTTCCTTCAGAAGCAACATAACCACAATTATAGTTAAATTAATTAGCATATAAAAAATGAAAATTCTAAATAAGAAATTGGATATGTAATTGATTACGCACTAAAGCAGTCATCAGATGTGTTCCCTATATTACGAATTTGATTTTAAGATTAAGTATAACGTAAACATGTTTTTTAAAAATTGCTTGCGTAAAACTTTAAAATTTTTTTGCGCATAAATGCCATAAACGTGGTCATCTATATGCTTTACAAAATGGTAAACATTCTAGATCGCGTGCTATATAGTTATGAATTTTCATATGCTCACAAAATATGAAAAATTACACAATATTTTTGAAAAAATATACAGTATCTCAACAATGATATAATCGTTTCACTGTTCAAGACTCTTCAATGAGTTTCAAAATATTGAAATTGATATCTCTATTTCAATCAACTTATTACAAAACTACTCACAAAACTTGGACGATCGCAGTGAAAGCCCGCTATAATAGCACACTATTACGTTAAAAAATGATTTCTTTTCCACAATAATTTAGTTTTTCTTATTTTTTATGATTTATCAAAGCTTCAAAGGCTTATTTTCCCTGTAATTTTTTAAAATTGCCTTCTACCAATGGGATTTCTTTTTAGTAGGGGTTTCCAGCGTTCGCAGAATTTCGGCATTTGGGGCTTAGGATTCGTTTATACCAATGATTTTAGCTAACAACTATAGATTGAGGCTGGCAATAATAATATTAAGATATGATTAGCTAAAACCAGCACTGAAATATTTGATAACAAAGTTGTCATTTTAGCATTAGTATTTATGCAGTAACATCCGTAATATCTGTAATATGTGGAATAATAAATAAATTTTGACTTATAATATAAAAAAATAGATAAAATAAACGGATAACTTTAAAACTTTTGTCGGGATTTATTATTATCGTTATGTGAAAGATATCAAATATTTAACAAATTTCTAACAACATGAGAACTACCACAACTGTGTGATTCCTGATATACGTAAATTTTGGGATTTGAAATAAATATTACCATAAATATTTATACCTATAAATATTTACAGGGCAAACTTGAAATGCGCTGTTCCCACAATAATTTCATTGTAAAGATAGAATTAATAATTCCAGCCAAATTTCATATGTTTCAATTACGTGTCTTAGCCGCTAATTTCAATTATTTACAATGGGGTTTTAGAATTAACTTTTTTTAAAAATAGGTGGGGTTTAAAAGATCCCGCTTCTATTTTTAAAATTCCGACTCAGGGAATTAAATGCCCACACGTAAATAAAATTGTTTTTTTTTGATCAGTAAACGATTTACGTATACTTATACTTTAAAAAAAAATAAAATTTATGGATTACATATTTTGAAGTAAATATGTCACTTATTTTATCTGAAATCGGATGCCAAATTATTAACTCTATCTGCTATGTACATGTACAGTACTAATTATTAATATTATGTGACGTGTAGCATGCATACATACGATCTGGGTACAGTGAATGATGATAAGAATCAAGGGTCCTTTGTATAGCACTTAAGCCAAGGGGCTGTGTAAATATATTTACTGTTATTGAATAAACATTGAATTAACAAACATTGAATCAACATGCTTTATTGTTTTCATAATTGTTTTGTAAACTATAAAAATTATTCCAATATAAATATAAAATTGGTTCTAATTTTATCTTGACTTTAATATTATCATTCGCACTTACCTAAAATGAACTCATCAAAATCTGAAGATCAGGACCAAACGGAGATTTCGATAGATGATGTTCCGCACGGAGGAAAAAAAATAGATAAATATTTCGTATCACCAAACATGGAATGTATAGCGACTTTAAGTAAAGAAGATAAATCCATTGTTGTATGGATCGTTACAAAGACCTTTACAAAAGATCTTATTGTCAAATACGACTGTTCATTAAACGTTAATGATCTTGAATGTGCTCTAACCGCCGATAATTTTTGTAAAAACCCTGATTTTAACTTTGAAAGTCTATTTTTAGAATATAAGTTAGCAGGAATCTCAGATTGTAAACATGTCATATTAAATTTAGATATTGATGATTTTGAAATGAAATTTGGTTAGTTAAAATGAAGATATCGATAAAGTTTAATTAGATTTCATATTAATAAAGTTTATTTTAACAGCAATTATTGATATCACAACTAAATTAAGACAAATATTGAGTGCCCAAGGTTTAGAAGTATCGACATATGGAAAAATTATCTTTCTACAAAATGGAGAACTAGTAATTGTCAAAAGCAAACCAGTTTATCGAGGTTATATCTTTTCAAAATCAAATTCTAGTGGAAACCATAAATGGACTTGCAAAAATAGCATTGAACTCGAAAAATTTACATATCCAGAGAAATGCCATATTTCCAAAAAAGGAAAGTTGTTTATGGGCTTCAGCAAGCCCTTTGTAGTTACACAATGGGACTTGATAACTCGAAAGTTTGATATGCAATATATACTAAATTGGGATTTCACCCCTTCGTACTTTTACTATTTAAAAATTGAATTGAATGGTGATAATACATTGTTAGCAATGGCCTGCAATACACTCGAAGACAACATTGTAGTCTATATTTATTTAACAAAATCCGGTATGATGGTTGCAAATAGTAGGTATTTTTTATGTAAAATTCTATAAATATTAATACCTACCAAAATTATTAATTAATTTATCAAATTTAGAAATTTTTGAGGAAAATAGGATAGATTATTTCTGTTTTATTGGATCAGGAGAAGAGGAATGTTTGTTTTTTTCTGCCTCACGTGGATATGGAAAAGAAAGAAGTTATAATTCTTATATACTAAATCCACGCACACACATTCTTGATAAGTCTCCTGACACTCATGTCTTATATGATATTTATCATGTTGCATTTAACAATAAATTAATTGGCCCTATTGATATTACCCATGATTATTCTATTATAGGTGATTATATAATAAAAAAAGATAATTATTTGTCGATTCAAAGATTGTCTCAAAATGACATTTGGATAGAATATTTAAAACATAAAGATAAATATTACGGTAGCACATATGCATATTTCAATATTAAAGAAATTAAGGAATTTGTACAAGAGATTTTGGATAAGTATAATGATAAAGAGTACGAATCAGAACAAATTTTAGCTCAAAATTACTCAAATGAATCAGAAGTATACAGTGGTGAGCTATGCACTTGGATTATTGAACCTAAAAAAAATAATTGGAGATGGGGAATACAGTTAAAAGCCAAAATTGAGTCTGATAAAGGTGATAATACAAAACACATTGTATATTTTGGCTCATTTCATAGAATTTATGAAGGAACAGTGCTCGAAAATGGTGACATATTGTTGGTTTCTCCTACTTTCATGCAAATATATACAATAAAATTAGTAAACAATTCTAAAGAAAATTTTAATGGAGAATTAATTTATTGCTGGAGCGATAAATTTGAGTATAAAGGTGAAAGCGCAAAAACACCAAATGATTCCATTATTAGACTAAAAAAACTTCTTATTTCATTTAAAAATAATTTAAATTTGAATTTTTACAAATTTGGCTTTGAAATCTTACCACCACCATTTCACCGTGTGTTTAACGAATACGGAGGTTCGTATAGATTACAATATAAAAATTCAACATTATTAAAATTGTATGGAAAATATATAATTGAATTTATGTTAAAGGATTCGGAGACAAAGTCAGAAAAAATCGATGAATTACTTAATTATTGCTATGATAATCATATTTTTTCATTAATACTTGAGAGCCGTGATATTTATAGTTATATATTGATAACAGGCCAAATTGCTTTCGCATTAACAAAGTTGGAAAAATCTAATAAAAATAAAAGATTTACAGAAGGATTTTTATCTAAGACCAATATGTTAATTGGTCATATTGGATTTGACTATTATCATGAAAAAGAAGATACTTTATTATTTAATCTTCAACCTTGCGGAATCTATGTTAATTCACATGGCTTAATTAATACTTCATTTTTCAATCGGTTGTTTTTCTGGATTTCTAAAAAATGTAATCTTTTAAAAACATCTTATCCAAAATTTTATGAAATTTTAGCATTTCCTTATTTGCTTTATTCATCTTACATTACTATATATCCTCAAGAAACTGTAACTTTAATATTTCCATTATTAAATTTTGCCACATATCCCAAAAATTATTCTTATAGTGAATTATTTTATTTACAAGGTAACCCTTTTACCTCATTGCTGGATACTTCTGATTATTATAAATGGTGGCACTTATCAATTTCAAATGGAACACCTATGGAAGATTTTATTATTTCATAATATGGGCAATATATTCGACTTTTATGTGCTGCTTTTTAATTGTTTCAACAATTCCGGAGCATAAAATTTCTTGGAATAATCAAGTGATACTTTTGGTTGCAACTATTTCTTTTGGATTTATTCATTTTATTTTTGAAGTTCGTCAATTTATTCATAAACCAATAGCATATATTGCTAGTCCTTGGAATTGGTTTGGTATGTCCAATATATTAATTTTATAACTAATTGTGGTATTAAATCACAATACTAATACTTCAATTAATAATTTAAATATAATTATAGATCTTGCTGCAATATTAGTTCCAACAATAACTTCATTAATATGGTTACATGATGAAACCCCATCAATTTGGATTATTACTATCGCTGCATTTTTACTTGAAATTAAATTTCTATTATTTTTCCGTACTTTGGATTATTTTGGAACTTATTTTGCAATTATGATTGGAGTTGCACAAAAAGTCTTTTCTTTTCTTGTTGTTTTAGGAATTATAGTTTTAGCATTTGCCCATTCTTTACATCTTTTATTACGGCCTACTAGTGAATATTCTTATGATCAACCAAGTTTTACTAGTGATGC
>CAJVQA010001401.1:0-25811 GCA_910591915.1 Cetraspora pellucida | reverse complement strand
ATCCTAAAATGTAACCATAAATTTGTACTATATCAAAATTAAGCTAATAAAAACCAACTGGCATTGTCGCCAAAGTTCAAAAAAAAAAATAAAAATAAAAATAAATAATAATAATTATTATTAATTAAATAATACTTAAAATACTTTAGTTATTAGTATACAGAAATTGTTAAAATATTTTTATAATAACTTACATTTTGGTAGAAGGCTAAAATTTCTGACCTTTAATTAAAAATATCTTATTAACTACCTAATAAAATTAAATGAATTCTATGAATCTATAAAATTTAAACAAAAAAAAATTTATCAAATTTTATTAAGTAGTTGATGAAATATTTTCAAAGCTAGAAAAATTTAAACTTTTATCAAAATGTAAACCATTGCAAATTTTCTATGACTTTGATTAAAAATATCTTGATAACCATCTATTTGAATTCTATAAATTAGTAAAAAGTTCATCGAATTTTATTAAACGGTTGTTGGGTTATTTTTTATTATAAAGTGATGTAAAATATCAAAAAAAAGTGTAAAAAATATCAATTTTATTTATTTATTATTATTATTAAAATTCTACAAAAATAAATAATTTCAATAAAATTTTTAATAAAATTTTTAAAAAGTTTGCAAAAACCAATGAAAACCTCTTGCTGTATAGGTAACAAATGTATTATTAATCAATAGAATTAGAATAAATGTCATTTATACTATATAATGATATTAGCATATTATACGTATTAAATATTGTTATTTTAGAATGGAAAATATAATATCAAAACTTCATTACGATAAAAAATCAGTCAAATCCTCCTATTATATACCAATTATAAAATAATTGCAAAGAAAAGCTTTCCCTTTTTAAACTTTCATCAACAGATCTCCATTGCATGGAGTACAGCGATATCATTTTCTTATTATTTCCACGGGTACCCTTATGTCAAGAAAATCCCTATCCGGATCCAATAAGATCACATGATCTCGTGTAACAAAACAAACGCGAAAACATAAGAAATTGTAAAAATTTACTATGATAACGAACTTCCGACTTCTAAGTAAAAGTTTTTAAAATGAAATTTTACTTAAAGAACACAAATTTTAATGTTAAATATATAGGGAAAATTTTGAAATACTACGACCCATATTTTTTTTGACCGGTAGCTCGGGATTTTCTTGACATAAGGATACACACTCGAGTTTTTTATGATGTCATAGAATAGTATACCAAGTTCTAATCGATCAAGTCGATTTTATTGACTAACGCCAAATCGATTGCTAAAATGAATAATATCGGCAGTAAAGCGTTCGTCAAACCTGCTCTGTATTTGATATATATAAAAAGCAGAACTCAAACTGAACTATATCAGGATTGATTCAAACCTTATCGTTATCAGTTCGTATAACGTAATTTGTGGACGCCCCTTATTAAATGCGCACTGACCATATTTAGTGTGTAACCAGGAATAATTTATAGAAGGAACAACCGTTCATGTGGCTGAGCTTCCTTTAAACAAATTACAGCATGAAATCAAATGTTTCTGAATTTGGGATCAGAACAATTTTCATGCTAATCAGCCAATCAAATCGTGAATTTTGATCACTCAACGAAACAGAAAAAATAAAAAGGTGTTCAAGTCTATTTTGGGACACTATTGAAATGTCAGGAAAGAATCTTACTTATTGTACTTACCATAACTTCAAATCAATTCTAGTTCTAATTAATATTTGTTAATTGTAACGCTACACCACTTTAGTGTTATAAGAGAATCATATGTTTAATCTCAAACAAAATTAAACTTCATAAGTAAATGTTTACCTAATAATTAAACATTTTTGTTCACATTTCCCGCTATCAAATCGATATTTTCACTAACACGTTTAAATGACATGATTTAATTAAATTTTGATTCCCTCTAGCGAATTTATTTGTCATAAAGTGGACTGTTATGGTAGGTCCCTCAATTATATACACGCAAATAACTAATGATTTATACATTTATTTATATATATATGTAAGCATTTAAAACTATTTTGATCATCTCATAATAGCTTTTCGGTAACTATAATTTATAACATTCACTTAAAATTTTTGTGACGACGTCCACTTTCCCATCATAACTCGAACGCCCGAGACGCAAAAGGTCTTTTTAACATGTCTATTCCAATGGGTCTTTCCACTCAACTTTTGTCACCTTCTTTAGCTAAGCTTCAGCTAAGTAATTATTTTAGCCAACTAAAAAGCGAACCCACTTCTCGAAACATTTCTACTCCCGATGTGAGCGATAAACCTACTTCTGTCATTAAGACCGATGAAAAAGACCAAAGCTCGATAGTAGTTGTAACGAATCCTCATTCTCATCAGAAAAAGAAACTTTCCAATAAATTGAACAGAAAGGACATTGATCGAGCTATTGCTTTCTGCGCTTATGCTGTTGAAGAAGACCATCAGGGAAATCCTGATTGTGCAATGGAACTTTACCTGCTCGGATTAGAACATATTCTACAAGCACTTCCAAGTATGTATCATTTTTGTGCATTTGATTAGTATTGTGGGCTAAATCGAAATATTTCGCCTTACGAAATTATTTTACTCCGGAGAAATATTTTGGATTTTAAATTTAATTTTTGCCACTACATTACCAAATGTTGTTGCGAACTAAGCTAGGATGTACCGAAATGTTTCTCCTTGGTAAAATTACTTCACTCTGGAGAAATTTCTCGGATTTTGAAAAGTAATTTTGCCCGCAACATGTGTTCTTACTGCGTAAAATATCACATGATTTACACATGTATTAATTAGCTCACGCAGACCAATCACGAAGAAATGCTCTAAAAGCCAAATTAATTGATTTTATGGATCGTACGGGGTTGATAAATGAATTCTCAGAAACAGAAAATTCATCCACTAATCAGGAAAATAACGAACCTGGAAGTTCAAAATTATCCGAACATATAATTCAGGCGGCTGTCACAGGAGCTGTAGCACTTAAACAGTCGCCGATTCCAGATGCTATATCAGCGACAGTTAATTACACAATGAGGAAAATTAAAGTCATTGATGAGGCTTATGGAATACAGGATAAAGCATGGGAAATTTCTCGATCTGGAATTAATATGGCACTGGAAATTGATCAACAATATAATGTGCATGAGAAAGTCGTAAATGGTTTGTTCCTAGGACTTACGGCTGCAATGAAAGCTGGAATTGCTTATACAGATTCACCTTCATATCGTGAGTTAAAAAAATTGCAAGTTCATTATGGTACGGCTGAAGCTGAAACTGAAACTGAAACTGCCCTGATAAAGGATGTTGATTAGTTAAGTCTGTTTTTTTCTACAATAATGATTCTTTTTATGATCTAAAATGTAAATGAATAGAGGACTTTTACTTCTACCACATAGTATTATTTCATTTTATTTTATTTTTTATATATTTTCTGCGATATAAAAGCAACGGGCATTATAATAACGATAAAAAAAAAAGCAAAAGAAAAAAAAAACTTGCATTATTCAATTTAAATCCAACCGCCTTTGGGGGTAACATGTCAGATATATTCCAATCCTTGTAGCATTAATTTAGTCTTCCTAAACATTTTATATATCAAATACTTCCGATACTTTCAGTAACAGCCTTAGTATTGAATTACTAATAAAGTTTGGACTGTAATAATTCGGTTTGACTTTTCCAATCATTGGCCAGAATTCATAAGAGTGCCATCAACAAACTTTTGTACAAATAATTATAAGGCACCTACATGACTGATAACGGATTTATTCGGTAACTTACGACGATAGTCTGCCGAATAAATTTATTATTCGGCGATTTTATTGTTTCTGTTGAGGAAATAAATTTATTCAGCAGATAAATCATAGTAAGCTGCCGAATCATAAAGATTTTCATCTAATTTAATCATTGTTATATGTACGCCTGACAATTAACACCTCAAATCGATAACTGGAATTCTGTATAACCTACCGCTACGTTCTGATACTATATAGTTATTAGATGCGAAGCAGTCAATAACAGAATTATTTGCAAAAAGATTCATTTTATCTGGCTGCGTACATAGCATCCAATAACGGTTTTATCGGGTGGCTTACGACGACCAACAGAATAATTCGAGTTCTTCAAATAATTTCGTTATTTGATAATGACGCAATTATTACCAAAAGAACTCAAATTATTCTGTTGGTACGATCATACGTAGTAAGTTGCCAGATAATACTCAATTCTTAAGCCCCGTGTCATTTAAGATTTTGATTAAATTACAATTATAAAGTCTTATTCAGTATCTAGCTTTCTTGGGGATGGTAAAGTTCTTAGGTTCAAAACAGTAAAAAACCAGGTTCTAATTTTAGAATCTAAATTTATAATTTTAGAATAGGTTTGTTTTTAGGTATACTTTCGTCGTTATTAGAATCGCTGGAGTCGTGTAATTTATTATTTGGAGTTCCTTTTATGTTCTTACTACCGCGTTTTTTTTCCAGATGGTTGGAGTCGTAGTTAGAACCGTGGGGTCGCCAGGTGTGATTTCGTCGGTCGTCATTTGGGGGTTTTTATATATATATATACATATATATAACGTTTTTGATTGGTCAATCGCATTCCAAAATTAAATATCTACTCGCTCTATATGAATAAAAAGATCATCTGTACGATCGTTTGGTAATTTAGTGATATTTTTCGATTCAACTGGTGAGACAAATTAAATGATTTGAAGACCATAAGATTTATTTGATAGACCTGGTACTCTACCCACCCCGCCCTTTACTTATCGTTATAAGGTAAAAATTTTATTAAATAAATCAATATTAGTATATTAAATAACGTTATTCAGAAGATCAAAAAATGTATGAATTAAATAATTTTTATTAATATATGTTATTGTTTATGTCTTACAAAATATTGAATATATTATATAAAAACCTGACTCTTAGGTTTTTAATCTGGATCCTAAAAGTTTCAGAATCTAAGCCAAACCAGTCTAACTTTAACATCCCTAATATTTCTCCACTATATTCCAAAATTCGGTATAAGCTTCAGAATCTTTATGACGCAATTCTCGATGAATCTAAAACCATGATAATTTTAATGCGATATTTTGAATTTTAAAATTGGAAGAAAATCTACATACATTTATGCAATGAACGTTCCTCCAAGTAACGTTCTTTTTAATTTCATCGTGATTATACTTAAAATAAACACCTGGGACTGTGATGATCGATAGACGACAGGTAGATGTTAAATGAAGGTCAGGACAAAATTCTTAGGAAAAAACACCCAAAATTACGATATAAAAAAAATATACCATGATTGAATGTTTCTTGGGGAGTCTTCCACAGGTATTTTTTAAATAACCACTCGCTTCCATCGGTAATAACGCAAGCTACTCGATTCCTGCAAATAATATATACAGGTTATAAATTATTCGATGTATGTGTTCATTAAAATTTTGTACTCTAACCAATCTGATTGCTGTAAATTATCAACTGAATCTGTGAACTCATATGTCTTTCCATTTCGACAAATTTTAATGAAGTGTTCCCTTTTTTGATTATCACGAAGATTGGCTTGTTCTTCGAATCTATAATAGTCACTATGAATTAGCCCCATATTTAGTGTAATGCGTACCTTTCCCATTTTGTTTTTTATATAATATGCCCATTCATACCTTGCATCTTGTAATAATTGTTTTATATTATACATGGTAACGAATGCAGAAGGAGATGGCGGTACCAAAATCAATGGGTTTTTAGGTGTCTTCAAACCTTTAGTGTAATATATATCTTTTAGCATTGTGTTTTGTGATTTATAATCCATGGAAATTAGTAAATTGTAATACTACTTTGTCTCACATCTGAACGATAATGCGTTCGCGCATAAGGATCTGATGTACGAGGATGGCCGGCTATAAAAAAAATAAAAATAATTAGGATAAATTTGTAAATTTCTATATTAATATTATAGCAAACTTACGTCTTTCTTGAGCAGACAGATCACGGCTTTTTGCTTTAAGGAAATAGAGATCTGCATATTGAATAAATTGCGAGTAGTTCTTGGAATTACAAAAGTGCAATATTAGAAAAATTTTGAACTTTTTAGAATCATCAATGGAATAATTTTATCTACCTCTTCTTTGTCTTTACTTTCCAATGATTCCTCCCAAGGCCAGTTCGAAGCAGATTGATATTCTTTCAAGTAATTCTCCATCCAAATTTTATCCTTCTCGAAGCGTGCTTTTTTGTGTCTTTTTATTTCCACAGCATTTTGATGATCATTATCTACTGAATTATCGTGCCTACGCTTTTCTATACCAGAGAAGGAATGAGCTGAATGGAATTATTAACATTTTCTCAATATGCCTAGTTACCTGAAGTTTTTCCAAATAAATTCCTATCGGAATCGTTTGCCAAAGGTGAAGAGCCACTGACAAAGCTTAACCATTGTTTCCTTTCAGTGTAATTTAGACGTATTGTGAATTTTTCTTCTGTCGCATCTTCATTGTATTTAGTAAAATCCAGATCCCTCGTTGTGGTAGCGTGATAAAGAACAGATAATGGAAAGTTCTGTTGTGATAGACCTTGAAAAGACGTAGCTAGCATATTTTTATCAAATCGTAAAGAATCAAACTGTATGTATGTAGCATCCTGAAGTTTAGAAACAACGTTATAGCTTTGATCAAGAAGTTGAGATGTTAAATTATTAGCTGTGTAATGCTTTAAGAGTTGTAGTGGATCGGTCTCTTTGGAGTCAGTCATGTATGTGTTAATATTACTACCAGGAAGCTTCGCTATGTACAGTAGGACCGGATAATACTAATAGAGGTGAAATTATAAATTGGACAAGAATTTTAAATTATTTTCAGAGGTTATATTTTTTAAATAAAATCTATCGCTATCTCTATATTATATATTATATGTATTTATAAAGCCAGACTAGTAAAATAAGGTAATAGGAGGACATTCGTCTGATTGGCTGATGCCCAGGTAACACTATAAAGTACACAACGTTTCACTAACAAAAAACCTGGAGGACTTCACTTAGAAGCGAATATTTAAGTTTTACGTAATAAGGAACTTTTCATTACCGTTTAACTTATTGTGTTAAGAATAGATCCTAATACATTTTATAGGAATTAGTTGAATTAGTTTGTTAGATCTGGCAGCATACTGTGGATCTAAGTGCTTAGTATGTTCGGTATTCGGTTTGAGTTCGTTGTTAAAGTTAGATTAGTGTGGTTTTTTAAATTTTAGTGTAATGTATGTGTCAACTGTAAGTTAAAAGGTTTGGTTTATATTTTATAGATTTTTAATAAATTCTGGTTTATATTAACAGATTTAAGATATATAGTTTGACTCAAAACAAGATAAATGAATACTAATACTTAATTGTATTTCAATATGTTGATAAAAGAAATCTTTATAAGTATTTAAGATCAAATTTTCATGATCTTATCTAAAATACTAAATTAAAGATATTTTAAATGATTTAATAAACATTCATGATGTAGGATATATTTATACAGATTTATATAATGGTAATATCTTATAAGTTCAATATGGTAGAAGATAATCTTATATTTCAGATTTTGAACAATTAAACCATATATATGAATATAATTTAGACCATAATGTTTACAGAGTCATGTTATATGTTATGTTATAGTGTTTACAGAATTATGCCATATGTTGTGCCTGAGATTTTTAAAAGTTTACCATTTACTAAGGCTGTAGTTTTGAAATTATTATGATAAAGATGGTAACTGAACAAAGATCTTTTGATGATTATGATTTTGATACTAGTTTTGCAGTAAAAATTTACAACAGACTAAGGTTAGGATTTACTTTTAAAACATCTAGATGTTATATAAAACTCACAATGCAATACATAAATTTAGTTCAGCAAAATGACCTAATGTTTCGAATGTTTATTAAAAAATTTGTGAATAGGTGAAAAGTATCAAAGGTTCAGATGATAAGAATAAAATCAAAAAGCAATTCTTAAATGCTAATAAGCTCATCAAGATGTTACCTATTGAATTACTAGAACACCTAGATTGCACGTACATGAGTAAGCCCATCGATACGCAAGAGATTGAAAGACTATTTTTAATTAAATTTGACAAACAAATCAATTGATGATATCGAAGTTCCTGACAATTATATAATTTTATAATTAGGACATACAAATTTAATAAATTGGTTCCTATAACTCAGCCAGGTCGAAATTTACAAACCTCTAAGAAAGTATACTTACTATTCATGTGAGTTTTTTTAAAAAATCTATAAAAAATTTTATATGTTTTTTATATATAAAATTTTTTGAAAATAAATTAAAAGCTGGATTACCAGGTCACTCTTAAATATTTTATATTATGAGAACCAATTTATTAAGTTTTATATGACCTAATGATTTAAGCTTTTTAATTCATTTTGTAACAATCATGTAAATACCTAATTAAGTTTTACATATTAAACAATAAATAAGTTTTATCAATATTCAAGTTTAAATTTAAAAACTTGTTTCTTATCTAAACAATTAAATCTTAATTATTTATTTCAGCTTTTTTAAAACATTTAAATGCTTTTTTATCTTCTTTGTTTCCATAAAAAAACTTATTCTAGCTTAAAAATTCATTAACATTCATTTTTTTAATAAATATCTAAAGTCTAAAAATTAAGAATTTGAATCGCAAACAAATTATACTGACGATTAATCGCATCACCTGATATTTTTGCAATTTTTAACAATATAATTTTGAGCAAAATTAAGACTGTAGTTTAGACCTGCCAACATAAATTTGTCAACCTGAACGACAAGGATAGAATTGCCACCAAAAAAAGCTTCAAGTAAAATTTCGTTTTTTAGGTTAGGGTCATTATATTGGTGTCTAAAAACATTTTTTGTAACAAAATTTTACAAGAAAATCTTTTAATTAAAAATTTTCTGCCACATGATTATAGCCAATTAGATTGAAGAAGCAGGTGTAACGTGATCACGTCTTTTTAAAAATCGCTATTAACTTATTAATTCGAAATTTTACCTATGAAACTGCCTTCTGCATTATAACAAAAAAATTTTCTCATAAAATTTTAGTATAAGCTATGCTCTTTCTTATTCTTAATCCTAATCCTAAATATGATGCTTATTAGTTAAAATCTTTTCGTTTAATTCGATTGTTTTGATCTCACGTTACACCTGATACTTCGATCTAATTGGCTAAATCACGTGCCGTGGAATTTTTTTGTGGGAACTTATGTTGCAAATATAAATCGATATTTTTCGTGGTTTCTGATTACGTACTGTTTGTTTTTTTTTATTTACAAACTTTTACGCTTTATTCTCGAAGAAAGAAGTCTTTATAATATTTGGTAAGTTAGATCATTTTAAAAGCGTCAATTGTCTTTTTCATTGAATATTTTATTAGAAGCAAGAAAGTTCAGATTTGTAGTGGGTGGAACTAAATCTGACAAGCAAAGCTTGAGAACCTACGTAAACTCCGCTTGGTTCTTTTAAAATATTCTTTGTCAAAGATTAATACCCGGTTAGGATGATGACAGAGTAATCTGTTATAACATGGTGGTTTGGAGTTTAAACTATGCTCTAAGCATCCCTTCAGACTCCACGAAGTTTAAACTATGCTTAAAGCATCCCTTCGCGTTATCCACACTTACTAAGCTTATTTCGATAACTTACGATTTTTTTATTTTTTTTTAGATTTAGGCTTCGCTAAAGCGGGATTGTCCTTATAAATTTGGCTGAAATAGTGAATATCCCAATTTTGGCGGCAGTTTTGAGTGTATGAAGTAATTTTGTAATAATTATGTTGTAACCGTCAGTCGTGAGATATTTTAATAAAAAATTATATTAAATGTATTTATATTATATTAAAAGATATAAAGAATAAAAATTTAACTATTTACTTTTTTATAAAAATGTTTTGCGAAGATTTTTTATTTATTATCGCACCGTTAAATACAAATCACGTTGATGTAACCCTGTACGGGGCATAAGTTTATAATAAACGATTTAACCGTTATAATATTTTTACTCGTTTAACCATATCGATATAACATAAATAAACGGTCAAATACAGTTAAATGAATAACGGTTCCAATCCCTACTAAAAATAAAGATATTATTTGTACGAAATCTTTTAACCCGTACACGAATATGCGAATCATTTATCGTTATATGCGAATCGTTGATCATCCGTACGGATTCTGTGTAATCGTTCAATACGTTCAAAAAATATGCGGATAACTGCGAATAGCATAAAGACTTGGTCTCGTATTATACCACTAACCGCAAGAGATCCTACGAGCATATTCGATCTGAATCTTAATTGGTCATAAAATTTAACCAAGATCACTAGATGGAGGATACGCTATAAGACATTAAATTTTATTATTATTATCTCTATAAATTTAGTCTTACGAGTAATAAATAATTCATAAATCCACATGTATTAATAAAATGATCATTCATAAAATTCAACCCCTTAAAAACTAGTTCAACAATCAGTTTTATATCCAGGAAATTAGTTATGACACTGAACATAAATATCTAATTTTACACAACATGATACTCTTCAGCCGATAAAATCACTTCTTTAGAAAATGTCACAGAAGCTCCTGATTCAGTATGGAGTACATCCAACACCTAAATAAACAATTGCAAATTAAATCAAAAATTCAATTACATAAAATGCTTAATTAAGTTAACTTACCTCTATGTCACAAAACAATTTTTCACTTATAAAGGAAACCCCAACAGGGAAGAACACATTAACGTCATCGCCAGCAATATTGAACTCAAGCGACCCTTGTTTGTTAGACGCATCGATAATAGGCAATTGCCACTCTAGGGTTCTAGTTTGTCTATTTACTTCATAATGGCCATCAACATCACCAACAACAGGATTTCCACCAGGACTTTAGTGCAGGATAAATATATATATGTATTAGATAAATATACTAGCCTTTTGACATATCAAGGATATACTTACGGCAATGGAATGGAGATCACTACATCTTTAAATTCCTGATTCTCACTTTCTAATTCATATTCAATATTAACATCGATTGTTCCATCACCAGCAGGGGAAGGCCAACAATTTACTAAATAAAAGATGCATCAATAGAAAATTAAATTAAAACGTCAATTTATCCACATTTATATTATACATACTTGATAACGGAATTAATGTCTCATCTTTTGTAATGAATCGCCATCTGAGAACACCCAATGGCTGATTAACAGGAAATCCTTTACCAGGGTTTTTCAAAGCAATAATGCTGTCGGTAGAAAATAATTTCTTGTCAACATTCGGATGTGTCTGAGATTTTCCAATAAAGAGAAAAACCAGTTATTATTATGTTTTATATAAAAATATATAAGCGCAAAAAAAAAACAGAAAAACAGAAAAAAAGTAAAAAAAAAAACCTTAAGCTGCAGATTGCCATCATCAACTGCACGAACAGAAATTTTGATTCGTGTCATGTTTGGATCGGAAATAGTAAGTTCCAAATCTCCTTTTACCTCTAAATTTTCGAGGCCACCGTCTCTGTTAGCCTGAAGAGATATCTTTTCAGTGACTGATAAGTGAACACTGCAAAGATCACATGGATAACCGTCTCAATAAATTATAACCATATCAAATATTTATTATATCATAAAAAAGATAACTGAAGATTTCACACCTTTCAACGGGGACCTTTGGAATAGATGTGCCTTTAACACTAGTCTTTTCGGATACATCATCAAATCCGACTTCATTCTTAACAGCCTCAAACAAATCCGCACCCTTCTGTTTTCGGCCTAATTGCATACCCTTAGCTTTAGAAGGTGATGGCGTTGGAGAACTAGATAGGAAAAGATAAATTAGAATAAATAGACTTTTAGAATTAAGATCAAAAAATATTTTTATATAGATATCATACCTACTATACGTAGAACGTATACCCTCTTCAAAGGATGTTTGCACTTGTGGTTCGGAATAAGAAGACGGTCTATTAATAGACTGACCAAAACTGCTTCCGAACGAAGTGCCACTTCCTCTTTTGAGCATTTCTTTTTTTTGCATTTCCAATTGCTTAGCCCTTCTTTTTAATTCTTCTTTAGCTTCTTGCTCTTTATTCTGTAATTAAAATACTATGTTTTCATTTTTTTTTTTTATATTTAATATATAAATATATATATATAATATTTACCCTTGCTATTATTTCTTGGATCTTTTCTTCGTGACTTTCCATTTCCGTAATGCTTTTGACCTGAGCGAGGTTGACATTTTCCCGATACCCTAAGGATACGATTTCATCGAAAGCACTCAACAATTCGAAGCTATTTCTTAAAATCTCTCTCTCGTCAGTTGAATGACATATATCCGAAACCACACGAGCGAACAGATGTAAGGTTTCAATATCTTGTAAGATATTGGACTGTCTATTTGTAATAAGAACCATATAAAGCTCGTCAAGTGGCTGATAAACATATCGAACATGTTCAGTCTCAATTGTAGTATGTTGCTGTCCAGCGCTAGTTAACTTTGGGAAAGATGCAAGCAGACCTTCGATTCTAGCACGTGGCATCTCTCTAAACTGCCGAGAAATCACGCCTGCAATTCATAAAAGCAAAAAAATGTTTATAATTATAGAAAATTGATCTTGTTAGGACAAACGATTGCCGAAAATACCTTTCCCGCCCTTTGTGCATATTGACGCTGCGAGGACAACCTATAGTTAACATACAAGTAAGTGTCTCTACGATCCCAGTTAAACAACAAAGTAACGTATCATCGTTATATTTTATGAATTATGAAATAATCCCGATAATCAAGGATAAAAAAAAACTAACCATGTTATAAACTGGGAATTTAGTACAAGATCAAAGATTTCGTATTCATGATCATACAACGATAAATGATAACGATAAACCGGTTGGAACTGTGCTACCATTAAATTTCACATAAATATAAAAAGTAAATTTCGAGAGTTTACTTTGATTCTATATCGTGATTTAAGTCAAAATGGTAAGAACTTAAAAGTTATAAACAACCTTTACTTAATAATAACATGATATTTACTTTAAAAGGCAAACCAATCCGATAAAAGAATTGCCCAAGAGAATCTCAAGTGTCTTAAGAATCTTAAATGGGGGTTCATCATCGTGAACGTAAGTAAATTTACAATAGCAGTAATATCGATATAACTGCGAACGTTAAAACTTATTTTTGCTTTGCGTTTTTTTACTTATGCAGGTGATTTATGTTTGTTTCAGAATTCTATATCATTACGAAACGTTCACAAGTTGGATCGCTGTGTTATACTTTGTTACTTCGGGTATTAGTATGTTTTTATGGATGAAAATCATATCACATGGATCACCGAGGTTTGGGCCTAGTGGAAATGTTGAATGGCCAGGCAATGATTTAAACTCCAGGGGATTGACCGAGCAAGTATTTCTTTTTAATTTAATTATTATCCAATGGATGTATCGTAACTTTGTCATTTTGGATTGATTGCATATAGATATATGTTCGATATAATTTATGTAACGTGGGCTGTTCACATTGTGAGCATGTTCTTTGAATGGGTTTGGTTTTTCTATTTATCGGTGAGTCATAAACTTCCAAAGAATTTTTTTTTTTTTTTTACCGATCTCATCTTAACGTATTAAATTTTTATCAAAAGATACCATTATATGCGTTGTATAAGATCTGGACGCTTTTCATACAACCAAGTATGTTTTTAGGTGATGAAGGAACCGCTCCACAGGAACAAAGCAAACGTCAAAAAAAAATTGAAAAAAAGCATTCAAGACGATGATTTCCAATATAGAAAAAAAAAAAAGATCAATAATATAGCCTTATACAAATCTAAAATTATCATTCTTTTATTACAAATAATAAACGTATTAGTCATCACTACATACTCAAATAATTTCATCAGTGATACTATGTCTTATCATTTCTATTTGTAAGGATGGTGTTTTTTATTTTTAACATCTATGTTCCTTTCTTTCCATGTGCTTTTTCGTAATTTTATTGGTCTATTACCCACATATTTTCCTGTTATCAAGAAACAAAAATTAGTTCTCAGCATCCATAAAAAAAAAAACAAACTAATGATAACAAAAAAAAATTCATGTGGTTCACCGTTCATTTCTTTCCAAGCTTTGACAAATTCATCCGCATCCTTAAAACTTACAAATCCGTATCCCTTACTTTTATTAGTACGTTTATCCCGGATAACCTTGGCTTTTTGTATAGATGGATATTTACTAAATGCTTTATATAAGATATCGTCCGTGACTTCATTGCCAAGGTCACCACAAAATAAACGAAAATCATCTATAATAAAACATAATTTAGTGCTCTGCAACATTTTTTTTTTTAAAAAAAACATAAATTGTAAATAAATATCATACTAATGTCCCATTCTAATAATGTTGGATCTTCCCAAATTTCACCTCCTGCAGCTCTAATAATTGTCTTTGGTTTCTTTTTTGAAGCAGATTGCTTATTGATCCCGCTTTGCATGTCAAGATGCCCGCTTACAATGTCGTCCTTTGGTTGATGGATACCAGAGCTAATTCCTCTATCTTGTTGATGAATAATTCCAGATTTGCTTGAATTTGAAGACATGGAAACAGTGTTTACAATGGCTGGAGGTGCTTCAACCACAGTCGCGGTAGATGCTTTTGGTGCGGATGATACTCCTGTTGTAGGATAATAATAACTACTACCACCGTATGTAGAGTAATCATAGCCATCGTAAACGCCAGTATTTGTGTTGCTTTGATATGGAACACTAGAGGAATACGCTGCATAATCGTATCCATAATATGATTGGGATAGATCGCCAGTCGATGAAGCAGCTGTGTTAGTTGTGGAAGCATAACTTGTAGGATCATAGGTATAAGGTGTGTGAGAATGGTTTGGCCCTGACATAATTTCTATAACGAAAGCGTTGTATTCTTAAGGTTACTGTGTTCTTTTAACTCCTAATGTAACTTATATAATTCTCCGTTTTCATTGGTCCTTGAGATCAGGTGTAGGATGAAATTTTGATTGGCTAGAATTAAATATTAATTTTTATAGTTACACATCAATTCTGGAATATTCTACAGGAATACTGTATATAGGAATCCGCTAAAGCCTTGTACCCACGTGACCAAACATGCATATCAATAATCACAATGTGATAAAATCGTATATATACTATATGTACATAAAATTAAAAATTAACCAAAAGTATCTCGATAACCACCCAAGCAAATGTAATAAACTTTTTTTTATTTTAATTTTAGAGATCTTTAGAATTAAAATAAAAAAAAGTTTATTACATTTGCTTGGATAATAGTTAAGATAATGTTTTTGTTTTGTTTAGTTTAGTTTTTTTTTTTATATACTAATTGATTTTTTTTTTTTTTAGAATATTAAATTTTTTTGTTTTTGTTACGTTGTCACTTATCAAAACCATTGTTTACAGGTGTCATAATTTGTTGAAGTTACTGTTCTAATATTGGCATTTGTTAGTAAATGTAAGCTTTGATTTATTAACTTAAAGTTGTATAAGAATTTTCATATTCAGAAACTGTATACCAAGTTGTAAAGTAGACAAAAATTTTAAAATTTATTAGGATTAGAGTTGTAATCAGGATTAAAGTAATTGTAATAGTAAAATTATTAGATGAAACTTTTGTTAAAGCATAAAAGATGGCTTCTTATACTAATTTTTGAATTATAAGCAATTTTTGGCAAAATAAACAAAATTTTTTAATTATATTATTGTTATAATTAATCTTAAAAATTTGATTCATAGTTCAGAAACTAACCTGGTACACATTGTCTGAGTAGATAACAAATTGCAATGTTGTTTATTGATCTTAGAGCTTCAAAGTCAGAAATCGTAATAGGCATAAAAAATCTTTTTTTAATTGTTGTATTTATCGATCAAATAAAATAGTATTCTCAATTTTATATAAAAATTTTTGGGTTTTTAATTTTATTAAAAAATTAAAAGTGAGGGGTGTGGTGCCTTAGTAAAGTGGTCAGGTTGTTAACCCCTCAAGTGGTAGGTTGGGTGTTCAAATTCCATTGATAGTGAAAATTTAGATAATTATCTATGTAATATTTGTATTACAGCAACTGTTACTAACGATTGGATTAGGATATCTGTAATAACAATCGTACCAACATGACTGGCAGGTCATGGAGCATCTGTGCAATGTTGGAATTACATAAAGAAATGCAAACTGACATATCGGGCAATGCAAACACTAGATAAGTCCTTGTGGCCATATAAATTTGTTAAAATTAGATAATAAGAAGTTCATTTGGAAAAACCTAAATAAAGAGATAACTAGATCTTCGACAGCCTTACTGTAAAGACTAGTTTAGAGAAACGGATACCAAGGTCTAGTACTCGGTCCTAGTAGCCAGACAGGCAAGAACCTCCAGGTTGGGAGTCTCAGAGTTACTACCAATCAGACTGTCAGAATAAACCAGAAGAAAAGAATATCAGGTCAACCTGATATATCGATAGACTAGTCATAGTTCTACACAGGCTATCTGAATTGGGAGTTTGATAAAAGGACAGAAGAAAAAGCAGAGGTATACTAAAGTACCAGGGTTATGCTGTGAAATAGATGCTGGGGTCTAAGTGAATTTTACAAGAGCATAGCAGTTTAATAGTTAGCCCTAACCGCAAGTGTTGGTTCTGCTATAGTGATATCTAGGTTAGCTATATAAATAGGTACAGAAGGCTCTAAAGGGTTTATCTCAAGGATAATTTAGTCCTAAGGTTGAGGACGATGATCTGATACATCTAAGATGACTAGTAATATTAACACAGGTTACAGGTTTAGAGGGTTTAAAGTAGAACATCCAAACAGAAGTATTAGATATAGCAATTAGTAGAAAACCTTCAGGCAGACTCTTTAAATAGATAATATAGAAAAGTTACATGTGTAACCAATTGTACGCTCTTTTGTAGTAGTTCATTGAACCACAATACTGATAAGTGATTAATAAAAGTCAAAAGACCAAAGAGGTCACCTTAAAAAAAAAAAATAATAATAATAATATAAAAAATTGTGTTTATCTATATAGTTTGTTATTAGTTTGTTAGTTTAATTTAGTATATTTTAATTTGTTATTATTAATGCAAATAGTCCAAACTCTTTCTGACAATTATTTGAACCAAACTTTTCAAAAAACTAAACTACAAAAAAATAATATACTTAATATATTAAACTTTATAAAAACTTTTTCAAAATACTGTATACATATAATTGAACATTAAAATAGAGTTGAAAATAAAGTTGCAGCTTTGTGGTAATAATTTAAACATATTTGGGACTATAGAAGAAGTAGTTAGTAAAAGCCAAAGTTTTTTATTAAGCAAACAATAAAGTTGGATATATTAGTTCTATATAATTGTAAAACTCGCAAGAAACATTTATAAAGGTCAAGAACCTACAAAAGCTACAAAGTTGGTTCACCTTTTACCTTTATTTTGCTTTGAGAAAATTTTGTAAAAGTGGATAATTTAGCTTACCTTCTAAAAATCAATATGTAAAACTACCAAAATAATTAGCAATGTTTATTTTCTAAATAGGTTTGTTGATAACATAGATCAGAAACAATACAGTAATATAAACATGACTATATACATGTCTTG
The DNA here is from genome assembly GCA_910591915.1 of Cetraspora pellucida. Classification (NCBI taxonomy): domain Eukaryota; kingdom Fungi; phylum Glomeromycota; class Glomeromycetes; order Diversisporales; family Gigasporaceae; genus Cetraspora; species Cetraspora pellucida. The sequence continues at coordinate 8,132 of CAJVQA010001401.1, read as the reverse complement.
AAATACTAAAAACCTAAAAATACTGCCTTCAGACTAACTAGTGCTCTATACTAATCTTCTATAATCAAGTCAAAAATTTTTTTTTTCCTATATGGTTTTTTGTTAAATAATCTAAGTAAATAAAAAAATAATAGAGTTATTTCTATTTAATATAGTTTATAATTTTTAAAAGTCTGACAAAGGCATACAATTGTAACCATCTGATATTTGTAAATTTCAAGTTGCATACATTTTCTTTTTCATATTTATTCACTTTCCTTTTTTATTTCTTGATTTGTATCTTTTATCATTTACCTTATACCTCTGTTTTGTTTTTTATATAAAAATTTTGTTTTGTTTTTTGCTTTCTTATGAAAAGATATTATCAGATTGGCAATGTTCTATTGTAGAATGACAGTCAGATGAGCAGTCTATCTTTAACTAGAATAGTGCAGCAGGTTATACTTAAATACTATTTGGATAGCTGAGTAATGCTAGACTTATATATCAAAAAAATTTTATGTAATTTGTATAGTTTTAAGAATCCTAATAAAGTACTAGTGTGACTACTAAAATTAAAAAAAAAAATTTATTATTAGTATTATTAAGAATAGAGTATATTTAAATTATTTGTTATATAATTTTGATATATATAAAAAGTTTTATATTAAAAATATTAAAAACAAAAATAAACTTCTAATAAAACTTTTTAATAATATAATTAAAATTTATAAAATTCAAAAAATCTAAATTAAACCTATTTTATTTTTATTTATTTTTTTAGTTAAAGTTCTTATCTTAGAGATGTGATATTTTATTCAAGTTTTGTTAAGAAATAGATGCCTCCAAGAGCTCACTTACATTAGAGGTTACAACTAGCCACACATGCACTTTTGGTGCCTAATTTAAGTAGTTTGCTTACACATTGCTATATAAGTTTTACATTAGTTGCCATACTGCAAGCCAACTAGGAGTTTTGTCTATTTAAACCCTCTGCATATGCAATCCTTCTTGTATTACAAGAACATCTCAAAGCTACATCCATCTAAGTTTCTGATACTTATCGTTACCTTTAGGACTACTTTATCCTTGATAGAAAACTTACTAGAGCCTTTATGTCCTACACATATAGACCTAGTTTTATGCAACATGCTATAGTTACCTAACACTTGCAGTCACAGAGGTTACTTGTTTAACTACTACATTATACTATTTCTATTCTTGTAAAGTTTACTAGAACCCTAGTACTTATCTTTTTGGCATTTTCTTTATTATCTCTTACTAGCTACAACTCGAAACTGTTAGTTTCATTTTAGACTACCAATTCAGATGGCCTAATATGGTATACTTATGTATTCTTTTCCTCTGGTGAATCCAGTAGCCTGGTTGGTTATATGCTCCTCTACATATATTTGATATTTAGTTTTAATCTTTGGCTTCTATAAAGGTGTTTCATAGGCTTCAATTAGTCTGATAGTACCATCGAATGTTTATACTATCTCTTTATTTGAAGATTTTCAAGTAGGTTTTTGTTACCTCAGTTCTTTAGTTTTCTACACCCGATGGTCTTATCATGAGTTTGCATCGAAGTCTTATGCAACACTAGTAAACATTTCTCTATATATATGTAACATTACACTTCACATAGATGTCTAAGCTCCCAATGTTAAAGGGACCTAACTTGGTATACCTGAGTAACAGCTATATAAGGCTAACTGATCGACAGAAGACAGTTACTAATTAAACCTTTTTTTTTTTTTTTTTTTTTCGGTGTTAAGGTGAGGTCATGCCCTCTAGTCTTTATTAGTATACTTGTTATAGCTAGTACAAATCTATTATACATCATCTATTACTATATATCTATTTAGACATAGGACTCAGACATATTTATCTGCAACCTAAACCTATTAGAGTTTTGTATTGTGTCCCACTCACACCTAACCTGAATTTTTGTTTCATTACTAATTATATTAGATAACCTACATATTCCCCCTATGTCTCATAACCTATTTTTACAACTCCCAAATTGGTCCACCGGGTCGTTTGCTCCTTTTGAGCTACCATCTTTGGTTTGCCTGAAGAGTGCCTCTCTAGCACGTATCTCAAGCCAGGTTTCTGCTAGCACTGCTAACTTCCCAATTCAGGTAGTGGTAGCATGTATCTCAAGCCAGGTTCCTGCTGCTGCTGCTGGTTTGCAACCTTTATTGGTCTTAGCATCATTACCAATGGATTGTGCATCTAACCTGCCCTTTAAGTACTCCCTTTTATAGTATAGATAGAACTCTATTTCAAGGATGAGTACACATCCTCTTCCAGCCATTGACCGATGTTTTCACTACTGTCACACCATGCTGCAGGTTTTCCTTTGTTCTGTTTCCAACCGCAGGCAATCCCCCTGCCTTTTTAAGAACATCCTAGCCTGAATCTACATTTAGACTAAGGTGTTCACATCGTGTTTGAGTAGGTTTCCACTTCCAATTTAGGTATCTCAACCATGATTGATACAGCATTTATGTTGATATGTTCCACTTGTTTCGCCATAGGCTTCCATATAGGTGTAACCAGACTTCGGTTTGAAACCTTTAGACGTACAGGACAGGCTACAACTTCTCTATGTGGATGATTACCTTCTATTCTTAGTCATTCTACAGTGCCAGAAGTGCTTCTAATCTTGATAAAGCTAATCCTTTGTCACAAACCTTCTATATATGTACCGCTTCTCTTACTACTCCAGTTTGTGTTATCTTGGTATCACCCTTCCAATCAAGTACTCCACAAGTTGGATGCAGAGATGTTGGTACTGCTCTGTCTCCAGAAGACTTATATGCACAACCCTTTTGCATAACAGAACTTTCTGTGACGCTACTGTCACACATAGTGCCCACACTCTGCAAAGTTGGTTTCCTTCCAGGAATTCCTTTTTCTATCATATACTGCACTTGGATTTGACCACAGGGCTTCATGTTCAATTACAGACTTCTTTCGGTTACAGAAGCTAAAATCTTTTTGATTTTGCTCCTAGGAGAACTTGAACCATGAACCTTGACTGTGGGAATATGGAAGCTTAACTATTAAGCTATGGGACCCACACTCTTGAAAGAATTTTAAGTTTGATCATTTGACAATTTCTTGAATAGTTATAGAGTTTTTGATGAAGGTATAAACTTTAATAAGGATTAGATAGTTATTTCATATGAAATGATTTGGGGTATTAAATTTTAAGTTGTTAATTTTAAGAATATGTTTTGTAGTTTCTTGTTTGGCAAGTAAATCTGCTTGGTTGTGAAAAGAGTTTGTAGAATGTGATTTTACTTTATAATGAGTAGTAGTAATGTTTTTAAGTTGTTTAAGATAGTTAATATAGTGAATAATGTCCCAGTTTTTAGTTTGTATAGGTTTGGAGTTGGTGGCTGAGTTGAGGTTTTTGATTGCAGTTATATTATCGATATAAATATTTAAAAGAATGTTAGAGAAAACTGCAAATAAGAGGTAAGAATTGTTTCAAGTTCAATGCAAGTTGAGTCAGAGTAAGATTGTAAAGCTGCATTAAATTTTATGGATATATTATATTTACAAATCCATTCTATACCACATTTGGTTTCTGAAGTTTGTAGATTTTTAATTGATCCATCAGTATAGAAGTGTAGTTTATCTGTGTTAAGTTGGGAGATAAGGTGATTTAGATTAATTAGTTGCTTCTGGTATGATGATGTGTTGATAAATTGTTGAATAAGTTGAGCTTCATATGATAAAGGAATTATTTGTAATTGTATTGATAGAGATGATTGGATAATAGTAATGCTGTATATTTAAGTTAAAGTAAAGATTTCTTTAAAATCAATTTGGATGGTTATTGAATTTTTTGATTTAATGGCTGAGTTTTAGAGTAGAAAGAATAAATAAAAATTTAGTGTTAGGTGGTTAGTAATTGGTAGTAGTTGAGAGAATCCTGAAGTGAGTATAGAAATTTCAAAGAATCATGATTGTTGTAGAGAGGTTTGTTTGAAAATATATAGTGTTTGGTTATTTGTATAATATATATGATAAAAGTAGTGAGAGTTTGAGAATGAAGATAGTGATATTAGTTTAATTGTGTTTAGAAAGGTATTGATAGAAAGAAGGTTTATGTAAGGCCAAATTCAGATTATAGTATTAAATTAGTTTAGATGTAGAATTTGAGTAAACTATTTTGGCTAGCAACCTTTATTAGGTTTGTTTGTGCATAAGTAGATATTGTTCCATGTGAGAATATTTTTGTTATTTGCAGTTGTAATTTGTTCTAAAAAGATAATTTTATTATTTTTAAGACTATTAATAATAGACATAAGTGGATTGACAGAAAGGATGTCAAAAATAGTATAAGTGTTTTTTGGTATTGATGATAAAAAGTGTATAATTTGAAAGATTATTGAAGATAAAATTTTATTAAAGGCTAGTTGAAAAAGATGAAAAAATAGAGTGTAATTTTGCATTTTTCAATAGTGGTTAGTTAAAGTTTTTAATAAAAGTTGAGATGGCTATATTTTGGTAAGTCATCTTTTAATTCGTTAAATGCCTATATTTTTAAGAATTAGTAGTGTGTTAAATATTTGTTTAGTGTTAGCTGCATTGACTTTTTGAATAATGTTGTTAAAGGTTGATAAATTAAAGGTGAATGGATTAGTGAAGATTATATTGTTAGTGTTTTTTGCTAATGAAAGCATTTTTTTTAGTATGAATAGTAAAAAGGTGAAAAAATTTAGCTTATGTATTTGTATGAACTAGGATAATTTGAAGTAGGTATTCTAATAAAAGTTGTATAATTAAGTTGAAAAGTAATAAAATTTGTGAAGGTGTTATTTTTTTGTATCAACTAAGAGTAAGGAAGCTTTTGATTTTGTTTTGAATTTGGTTAAGAATTGGCTTAAAAGATTCTTGGCCATTATAAAAAATACTAAGATATCGAATTACATCTTGTGGTTTTCTAAGTGTAATATTTTGTTGATTTATTAAGAGAATAGAAGTTGGATTTAATATAAATTTGGGTTTAATATACAGAAGGTCAGATTTGATGGTATTAATTTCTATATTGTTTAATTTGTATAATTCAGAGGTATTATTTATAATGTTTTGCATTATATTACACTTTCACAATGCTAGGTAATATTATTCATAAAAGCCAATGGTGGAATTGTTATTGAAAAAGATATTGTATTTGTTATAATATCAATAGAAGATTGACAGAAATTTTTAATAAGTGGTTTTTGTATTTTTTTGAATAAAGTAAAATATAAGGTTGTAGTAAATTTTTTATAGATAAGATGAATATGTTTTACCTTGTTCAATTCTAGAGTTAATTGGTATTTGTGAGGTAAGGTCATGAGCAGTAATTATTTTAGCAAATCAATAAGAATGTAGTTCTGTGATTAGGTTAATTTCTGTTGAAGAAATTCCTATTCTTTTACAAATATTTTGAAGTCTTGTTATATTAATTTTATCAAAAGCCTTGAACATATCTTGAAAAAGAATCCAGGCTTTTTTGTTAGTAAATTCCATCAGGATTTCAATCTGGGTATGACATGTATATATTTGACTGGTTAAATCTTAACGTTAATAATCGACTATTTTATACTGTTCAATTGTGTTATATAAAATTTGTATAGAAAGATGTGTAGAGGAGTTTTTTGAAGCTTCAAAGTTTAGATTTGATAAAAGATTGTTATGAAAAATGATATTATCTAATTGATTTGTGAATATTTTGGTAAAAGTTTTTTTGAAAGGTTCTATTATAGAAATTGGACAAACTTAATTTAATATGTAATTCCAATTTGATTTTTTGGGAATTAGAAAGATATTAGAAGATTTCCAGTTTGAGGAAATTTTTTGAAGATAAAAACATTTATTTGAAAAAGTCGAAAAATCTTTTGTGTCTTGGAGCTAGCATATTTTATATGTTCATAGTAGGTTTCTAAGAAACCTGCTGCTTTTTGATTAAGTAAGTTGAAGATAATGTTTTGTCATTCTTGTTTAGTAATTTTATGAATAAGATTTTGGTAATGGTTTTTAAGTTCAAGATGTAGTTTATAGAAAGAGTAAAAGTCAGATGTTAATGAAATAATTTTGAAAAGTTTGGTTTTGAAGTATTTAGTAAAATGAAGTTTAATTGCATTTAGTATCTTATCATGTTCTGTAAGGAGGTTATTGTTAAGAAGTAGTCTATCTATATGAATGTTATTATATTTTTCTAGTATTTTTTTATAAACAAGTTTAGGTGTTTTTTTAAAGGATTTGTTTCATTCTTCTATTTTTTTTGATTTTATCATAGATTGATTGTTGATATTGGTAGTTAAGTGCAGTTTTGATAGTTTGGAATTCTTTTTTAACTTGGATTAGTAAGAGTGATGATGTTTAAAATATGCAATCTGGATATTTGGTTTGGTAGTTGGTGAGTAATGTATTAAAGTTAATTGAATTCATATGATTTTTAAGAAATTGGATTTCTTTATAATAGAAATAAAGTGGTGAATGTTTTGGTGATGAGAAGTCATGAATTTCTTTAATTGGTTTAATTTTTTTAAAAAGAATATGTTTAGTAGAGGCTTTGATTAATGCTTTGTGAATTTTATTTATATAGTATTGAGTTGGTTTTGGTTAGAGATTGTGAAGATTATTGAAGATAAATGTTGAAGATTTTTGGTAATTTGTTCATTATAGTTTTTAAGGTTTTCTTTAGTACAGTTTTTCTAGAACAAGACTTTACACTTATGTTGTTTATGAGATTTGGGTTTATTGATTATAAAGGAGATTTCAAGATTTATAATTTGATGATCAGATTTAACTGTACCAATAGGAAGGATTTCTGTGTAATTAATATTAGTAATAGATAAGTTAGTCCATATTTGATCAATTTAGCTTTGTATATTGTTTTGACTAAAAATAAAGTTTGATGTATTAGAGTAAAAGATGCAATAGATGTTCTTAAATTGGAAGCTAATTAAGTATTAAATTATTTGACTTTCTGGAATTTATAATTTTTTTAAAGAAAATTTGTTAATTCTTGGATCTGGAATACTGTTTAAATCTCCTATAATAATTAATTTATATTTGTTATTTTAGATAAGAGAAATTAAGTAGTCTTGGATTTCTTTATGAAGTTATTTTTTTTTATAAGTTGTGAAGTATACTTGAAGAAGTCTGATAGGTGTGTTTTTGAAGTAGAAATCAAGTCCAATTATGTGACTATTGTAATTATAAAATTTGGCAATATATTTAGAAATTTTTTTGTATACAAATATGTTAACATCAGTTTGGTAAAGATTTGTATATAAGCTTCAGAAACTGGTATAATTTTGAATTTGGTTACTAAAGATTTTTTTTTCTTTAGAGAACAAATATGTTTCAGAAAGTCCAAATATTTCAAAGTTGTTTTCTTGTAATAGTTCTATTAAAGAAAGTTTCTTGTTGGATTAAGAGAGACTATTTATGTTTATTGATCTAATTTTAATTGGTATAGAGGTATGTTTAGGTGTAATTATTGATGAAGTGAGAGGAGGTGTTGTAGAATTGTTTGGATAAATTGGTTGTTTGGATGTAAAGAGATCAGTGAAGTTTGTGTTAGGAATTGTCCAATTGAAAGATGTTAATAATAGTAAATAACTATATGTATTGTAAAAAGAGAGATCTATTTCTGTATAATTTGATAATATTTGGTTGTAGTTTTTAAATAAATGTATGATTTTGTTTTTTTAAATTTATAAATATTTTTATTGAATTAAAAATGTTATTTAAATATAGATGTTGGATGAATTTTTTGAGTAAAACAGGTTCAGTGATTTGAGGTAGGTTATGTTAATTTAAGAATTTAGTATAGCATGTGTCTATCTCAATAGAAGATGAAGCATTGGAGGTAGAAATAGTATTTGTAATGTCTTCTACAGAGTTATTTATCGCAGTATAGGAAATCTATTTTGAATTTAATGTTCTCATAAGAACATAATTATAAAATTTAATGTTCTCAAAATTTAAAAGATGTTCTCAAATAGTAAATATGTTAAAATAATATTTAATTGATAAATATTAATATAATATAACAAAAAGTATAAATTATATTATGATATATAAAATTAGTAAGTTTTTTATTTAATAATAGCTTATATAATAATAGTGTATTTTAT
>CAJVQA010001400.1:0-25813 GCA_910591915.1 Cetraspora pellucida | reverse complement strand
CTTTATGTAAAATCTCAATTAAATATTCAATAAAGATAGAGGCATGGCCTCACCATTAATATTAAAAAAAAAAAAAAGATCATAATACAAAACACTAGTAGTTATAACAGCAGATTATAGGAAAGAAAGAGACAACATATAGGCATTATCTCTTGGCAACAATAGATTAGCAAGAGTAACAGAAGGAAATAAAGACTATACACAAAAAGAGAAACAAAGTCAGTTTATAGCAAAATTACTAGACATTTCTAAAGAAGCATCAGAAGTGCTTTTATTAGAATGTCTAAGAAATAAGAAAACAAAGGCAGTATATATACCATTTAACAGAAATAGGAACCAAAAAAGATTTGCAATAATCACTTTTGCAAATGCTCAAGAAGCGGAAACAGCTCAAACAATACCAATATGGTACAACAACTATCAAGTAAGTTAGAAAAATTCTAGAAAAAGAAAAACCTATAAGAGAGAAGAGTCAAGAGGCAGAAGACAAGAAAGATCAAAGTCAAGCAACAAGAGGCAGTTGAAATACAAAAGACAAGAAGCATCAAAAGTCAGAGACACAAGACATAAAACACCAACCAAAAGATATAGAGAAATGGAAAGTAACTCTCAGTTACAAAATATAGAAGCATAATTAGGGAATAAAAACACAGACATAAAGGAAAAAGTAGCAATAACAAAGAAGAAGAAAGCCAAAACAAATATACTAAATCAAGAAAGAACATTACTAGTGGAAAATGTTTTGTGTCAAATATTAGAGAGACTAGATAAAATAGAAGAAATGCAGCTAGAATTGAAGGAAGATCCAGCAGATTGCTCCTAAGGGCACCTTAGTTGAATTTAGAAATACAGATGAGAAGATTAAAGCCTTTCTATAAAAGAAAAGAAAAATGTTTGAAGGAAAAGAACAAGAAACATCTTCTTATCTAAGGAAAAGAAAGGTAGCCAAAAAGACTAACAATACAGAAGCAAAACAAAATCAATTGAAAGAAAAATAGAAAGAAGGAAGAAAAGAAATTAAAATAGCATGTCATAATATCAATGGCTTGAAGACTAAAGGTTGGAAATTTGAGAACTTATTGGACTAGGCAGAAGAAAAAAAAATTGCAATATTGGAAATCACAGAAATGAATATTACTAAAAGAGAAGGAAGATTTTTAACATATATAGCAAACAAAAATTATATAAAATATTGGACAAATACAGCTGAAGATAAGAAAAAAGGATCAGATATAGGAATTCTAATAGAAGAACAATGAAAAAAGCATGTAGGCACTGTCAAAAAAATAAATGAATACATAATAGAGATCACATTATACTTCAAGCAATTGGAGTTAGTAGTAATAAGAATTTACATACTACTAAGTAACAAGATGATGAGGAGAATCATTTAGCAAAAGATTGTAGAAAGGGTTACTAAACAGAAAAGACAAACATAATTTGTAATTATGGGTGACTTTAATCATACAGTAAACAATGTAATAGACAGACAACACCCACAATTAGCAAATTTTAAAAGATTACTGATTTTTAATTAGATAAGAAAGCAAAGCTTTATAGACATATATAGGAATATGCATTTAACAAGTCAAGAGTATACATGATCAAACAAAAAAGCTGCAACAAGAATTGACTATATTTGAATATCAGAAGAACTGGCTTTGGGTTTGCAAAGGGCAAACATTAAGAAAACAAAAGAAATTACAGAAAGTAATCATAAAATAATAATTGCAAAAATATGAATCTAATACATGATAGGAAAAAACAATAAAACAGAAATTAAAAAGAAAGAACAATCAAGAATATTATATTTATATAATCAGGCAAAGCCAGAAGATTGGAAAAACTATGCACAAGAACTACAAAGGTGGTTAGTGACAAAAAAAAGCTTAAAAAATATTCAAACAGAAGTGCAAGATGAGAAAGAACAGTTAAACAAGATAAATAGTATATGGGATATAATAGAAAAAGCAATTATCATCACAGCAAATAAGCATATATCCAAGAAAAAAATATATGATACAGTAGCAAATAGAAGAACTAGTTGAAAAGCATAACAACAAGAAAAAGATATCATAAAGCTGCAAAGATTAATTAAACATGCAAAGACAAGGAAAAACCAAAAAGTAACAAAAGAAGAAAGAATTGAAACAAATGAGCAATTAAAAGTACTAGACAAAAAAGCAGAAACAAAACTGCCAAAATTACAAAGGCACTAGTCATATGCCTGAATAGAAGACATAAAAGGTTGGCAGAAGATCTTACAAAAAAGAAAGAAAAAGAACTGAGAACAAATGCAAAGAAGACAAATAGAAGAAAATATAGATAAATGATGTGAAATGATCAAAACAGACCAAGGGAAAATGCTTGCTAGCCTTCTAAATAAACTATACAAAAAGATATTGCTTGATAGGCTTATTAAGCAAGTAGAAGAGAAGACATATCTAATAATGAAGCCAGAAGAGGTTAAGACAAATATAGCAAAATATTATAAGTTGCAGTTTAGAAAAAGAAACACCAAACTAGAAACAATGACAGAAAAGTGGAAAGAGATATACAAACTAAGAAAAAGCATTAGAAAAGAATGGTATGCAGAACTAAAAGAAAAAATCAAAAAAAAGAATAAAACAAAATACTAAGAGAGTTAAAGATAGGAACAGCCCCTGATATCTCAGGTATAAGCTATATACTAATCAAAAGAGTAAAAACAAAAACACAAAAAATCTTTAGAAGTTTTGTGAACCTATACTTAGAAATAGGAGAAATTCCAATAAAGTGGAAAATAGCACAAGTTTACCTGATACCAAAGGATATAGAGTGGGAATATAGTTTAAACAATATCTGCTCAATAGCACTAATCGAGACATTTAGAAAAGTTGTCACAAAGGTGATAATGAAAAGGCTTGTCAAAGTATTTATGGAAAGAGAAATACTTAAAGGACCGAACTTTGCAGATCTTCCAAGAAACTCAACAGAGCAATCAGTACAAATTTTGAAAATAATAATGAAGAAAGCAAAAAAAAAAATAAAGAAATATAGATATTGCTACAAGATATGAAGAAGGCATTTGACTCAGTTTCTCTTAAAAGCCTTGAACTAGCATTACAAAGAATTAAAATACCCAAAAAAACAATTAAATATATATTAAAACTTTTTTACAAGAGACAGCTAAGAATAATTACAGCATATGGCCTAATAGAAGAACTAATAGCAGGAGATGAAATAGATCAAGATGAGGTAATCCCACCACTAATATGGCATCTCTTTTATGACCTATTACTAAAAAAAATCTAAGAAAATGAAGGATTAAGGTATACAGTTGAGCAACAAATACAAATAAGTATGCAATGCAACAACATTACAAGATATCATCAAGCAGCAATTGCATATGCAGATGATACAACATGGATTGCAAATAGTAAAAAGCAATTATTAGAGATCTTAGAAATAGCTGAAGAGTTTTTTGAAATGAATAATATAGAGATAAATAGATCAAAGTCAAAATTAATAATAATGAATACAAAAATCAAGAAAGAGAAAAGGGCAATAATATATAGGAAAAGCAAGATAATAGAAGAACCAAAACACAAAATAGTCCACTTATTAGGAATATGGTTAAATAGCAAAATGCGATAAGTGCAAGTAAAAAAGAAAGCAAAAGGAATAGTAAGCCAGACTATAAGTGATTTAAAGTACAAAAAAATGACAATGAGCCAGATTGAATATATAAACAATATGGTAATAATACCTAAACTAAGCTATATGTTATAGCTAATAATACTGTTAAACAGAAGTCTAAATGAAATACATTAACCAATAATAAGTCTGGCAAAACAAAAAAGCAGCCTACAAAAAACAGTAGAAAACTGTGTAATAGAGCACAAAGATCTCAGCAGCTGTAGAACATTGCGACAAAAGTTAACTATGAAGCAAGTAAGTGGCCTCGTAGCAAGGCTGAACAGACAAGACAGTCTTGAACAATTAACAAGACTAAGAATAACACAAGGCTGTCAAAGAGCAGGCTTAGCAAAAAATATATAGAAGACAAAAGAGTGACCAAAAACTAAAACATATTTGAAAAATAACTTAGCATGTCTTACAATACTTAAAGCAAAAAAGTTAAAAATAAATATTAGAACAGAAACTGAGCTATGAACAATGCCTAGACATAGTATCAAAATACAAAAACTAGTAGATGCACAATTGTAAAAAAAAGAGTAGTTAAAGTAAATGAAGCTGGTCTAATATATCTAAATTAACTACTTGACACAAGAGGAGAAAAACTAATCACATAGCAGCAACTAAAAAGCTATTAAGGCCAATTGAGTAAAAGAAAAAAGACAGAATGGTTCAAGGTGATTGAATCAAAAGTGCTCAATAGCCCAGAAAGTAGAGTAGTACAAAGATGTTTTAAGACTAATAAACAAAATACTTAGACAATGCAAGTTAAATGGAAGCAGATATTAGAAGATAAAAGAAGAAAAGAATAAATAGTATATGGCACATGAGATTGCAAACAACTTGAAAAAGTAGTTAAAAAGAAAAAAAAAAGTTTTAATTGAACATTGGCAAATAAAATATAAAGAGAACAAAGTAGCAACCAAGATCAAAAGATGTGAAGGGTGTGTAAGAAAAGAAGAACAGATAGAAAACAGCTATTAGCAATAGACAAGATTAAGTAAAAGCATTTATGTAATTCCAGATAGATTAATAAGTAAGGGCAGCAATCAAATCAAGATAACAGTAGACCAAATAACAAACAAAACAGAAACAAGCAGATTCAAAAAAAGTGAATATGAATTAAGAGGCCTTATAATGATAGAGAAACTAAAGATAGAAATTATTAAATAACAAAAATTAGAAAAAAATATTAGCCAAGAAATAATAGAAGTCTTAAAAAGAAATATTATAAGAAACAAGAACAAATATACAATATACACTGATGGTGCAATGAATAGGGAAGACAGTAAAAAGCTAATGATTAAAAACAGTATGAGTATAGGATGGGTTTAAACAAATGAAACACAAAAATGGTCAAAAGAAGAATTAATACTTGGACTTAAAGAATAGCAAACATTGATGGTAGCAAAGTTGCTAGCAATTTAGGTAGCAATCTTAATGATACTGAAAGTGAAACAAATTGAAATATTACTAATAGTAATGCTGCAATAAAAAACATTAGTAGGAGTTTAGAACAAGCTGACAGAAACAAGATTATTAAAAAGAAAAACACAATATAAATAATGAAGATTAAAAACTTTGTCAAGACAAAAAACATTCAGATAGATTTATTTAAAGTTAAAAGTTATAGTAAAGATAGATGAAATGATAAGTCTGATAGTTTAGCAAAGAAAGAAACAATAAGTAGGAAAATAATACAGGCTAAAAAAGTCAGTTGTAAAGAAATAAAGTACTGCTTAGAGTAGGAAAACAGATGGACTGATATATCAGCTAAACTGCTATGCAAGTTGGTAAAAAATGCAAGAATAGGAGCAGAGTGAAAAGAAACAAGTGCAATTAAAGGTTTAGAGCCAGAAACAGAAACCACAATTTATGATTAAACTTATTTTTGGAAAAAGCTAAAGATAACTAAGGGAATACACTGTATAACAAGAAGAAGCAGCTCTAGAAGAAGCGTATTTATTAAGTGCATAATAGATAAGCTTCTAACTCTGAAAGAACTCAACAGAAAAAGATCAGATATATACACAACAGTAGAATGCCAAGTATGCCAAGATAAAGTAAAAGAAATACAAGCATACTTGGCAGCATGCAAGGGGCAAATAAGTCTTTAAAAAAGAATTCAAAAGTGACTATTATTACAGTATAGAAGAAATTAAAAGAAGAAAAAAAAACCTGAATTTTCTTATATATGTTATATATAGTGCTCTTTGGAAAAACAAAAATAGAAGAAATCAAAATAAGAAAAGCACTAATAAAAGAACTAATCTCAAAAGAAATGCAAAACAAACTAGCACAGCTCTTAAATTCAAAATCAAGACAGCAATTTGCAAATGCAGTAGCAATAATAATCTGAGACATATTTTATGAACAAGTATGAAGAATACATTGCAAAAAAATTATCAAATAAAAGGGAAAAATTAAAATAACAGATAAAATTAAAAGAAAGAAAGATGGAAAGCTAAAGGAATCAAGAAACAAGAAAAGGTAAATCAAGGAAAAACTAAAGAAAAGAAAGAAGAAATAAAAGAAAAAGAAAAGCAAGTTGAGAAGAAAGTAATGAAAACAATGTTGGAGCTTGTTATAAAAGAAAGAAGACCCTTTCATTATGGACTTTAAGTAGTCAGAAAAGCAGCTTACTTCTGCTCGAAGTAATGTAGCAAGTTGCACTTAGATACTAGCAAGATGGCCAGGGGATGCTAGACTTAGATATTAGGAATATTTATATAATTACAAATGTAATTTCAAAAGCTTAATAAAGTACTAGTATGACTGCTTAAAAAATAATAATAATAATAATAATAAAATTAAAAAAATGAAAATATATTTTTAAAAAAAATTAAAATATTTAGAAAATTTATAAAATATTTTAAAAATATCAAAAAAATTTTAAAATATTTCAAAATATTTGTAAAATTTTTAAAATAATTAAAAAATTTCAAAAATTACAAAATAATTTTTATTAATAAATTTATTTATTTTATTTTATTTTATTTTTTTTTGTTAAGGTAACCTTTTTAGTCTTTCGACTTTTATTAATCACTTATCAGTATTGTGGTTCAATAAACTACTACAGAAGAATGTACAATTGGCTATATATGTAACTTTTCTATATTATCTATTTAAAAAGTTCATCTGAAGGTTCCTTACCAATTGTTGCATCTAACACTTCTGCTTGGGTGTTTTACTTTAAACCCTCTGAATCTGTAACTTGTGTTAACTTACTGGGTCATATCCAGATGCCCAGATTATTGTCTCAATCTTAGGACTAATTTATTCTTAAGATAAACCCTCAGAGCCTTCTGTACCTATTTTTATAGCTAACCTAGATATCACTATGGCAGAACTAATACTTGCAATCAGAGCTGATCATTAAATCACTATGCCCTTATAGAGTTTACTTAGATCCCAGCATCTACTTTATAGTATAACCCCAGTACATTAGTATACCTCTGCCTTTTCACTTGCCTTTTTACCAAACTTCTAATCTATATAGCCCATATAGGACTATGCCCAGTCCATCGGTATATCAGGTTAGCCCAATATTCTTTTTCTCTAATTCATTCTAGCAGCCTGATTGGTCATACTTCTGAGACTTCCAACCAAGAGGTTCTTGTCTATCTGGCTACTATGATTGGGTACTAGACCTTGATATCTGTTTTTCCAGGCTAGCTTTTACAGTAGGGCCATCAAAAATCCAGCTACCTCTCTATTTATATCTTTCCAAATAGACTTCTTGTTACTTAATTTCAATAGATTTATATGATTACAAGAACTTATCTAGTATTTGCATTACTCGATTTGTCAGTTTGCATTTCTTCATATAACTTCAATATTGTACAGATGCCCTATAACCTAATATAAATATTATATAGATTATTATCCAAATTTTCATCATTGATAGGATTTGAACATCCAACCTATTACTTGAGAGGTTGACAATCTGATCACTTCACTAGGTTACTACACTCTTTATTTATTTTAATTGAATTATTGTTATTTATATATTTTAATATATTTAATATAATTTTTTTATTTGATCATTAACTAAACAAATTTAATTATTTTTAATCTGTATTAACTTTATTTGATTGATTTATATATCAAATACAAATAAAAAAAATAAATAAAGATAAAAAAAAGAATAAATATCTATATAAAAATTTATAAAATAATAAAAAATTTTAAAGATATTCAAAAAGTTTTGAATAATTTATAAAACTTAAAAAGATATATTAGTAAATAAAATAAAAAAACAAATAAGTTTTATTTAAATATTAAATTTCTGTATTCTGATTTATACAAATTTAGCTAAAAAAAAAGATTATTTAAAATAATAAAACAAAAAATGTTTTATAATTCATTTTTAGTATCTTGATTTTCATCAGATAAATCTAAATTAATATTAATAATATCAGTAAATAATTTTAAAAAAAAATAAAAAATTGTGAAAATATTCAAAAATAAGCAAAAATATATGAAAATAATTAAAAATTTTAAAAATTATAAAAATATTTTTAAAATATTACAAATTATAACTATACATAAATTGTAATTTAATAATTATACTTTTTAGTTTTTTACTTGTTTAATAAAATTTGTTAATTATAATTAATATTAAAAATAATAAAAGTATTTTAAAATAATACAAACTAAATTAGATTCTTATGAAATATTTTTATGCTTATTGCAGTTAGACTAAATATTCTAGATATATTTAGAAAAATAAATAAAAAAAATATTTAATAAATTAATAAGCTGTAAGAATAAAATACAAAAGATTCTGGAAAGTTTAGTATAAGATCAAAGATTTCAAAGAACTGCTTTAAAAGACTTAGTGGCTATAGTATATTTTTATTAACATCAAACTAGGTCATTGGTAGATAGAAGTAGGTAGATAAATATAGAAACTAGAGTATTTAAATAAGAAATCTACAAGCAGGTTTCAGATATGGCAACTAGTATAGAACCTTTGGGTAGACTACTTAAATTAAACAATAACTAAAGTTATAAAAGTAGCTAGTTGTATACTTTTTTTATAGTTGCCTTCTATGGTTGTAATGCAATCATTAGCCAAATATACTATTAATAAAATCCTAGGTCACAAGTAATTATCTTAATATTAAAAAAAAAATAATAATGTAAACATGTTTATTCAAATTATAACTCAGCTGATAGCTCTTTATGAATCATAATTACAAATTGCCAAATAATACTAATACTGGAAAAATTTGTCAATACAGTAACTTGACAAATGATTGGCTATATATGCCACTCTGAGACATATGTTCATTTGCAAAATTACTGTTATTTGACAATTTTGTATACTTATATATTTAATTAGAAATCTCAAATTTCATAATCTCTAATAATTAATAATTTTAATTTTCTCTTATATTATAAATTTATATTTTAGAATATGTAAGATTTTTAAAACAAATTATTTACTAGCTATATCTAATAATAACTTGAATACTAGCAATACTATAGAATTAGCTATACAATCAATGTTGGATTTAGATTTTAATAATGATGAAAAAAATTTTAATAAGCTTGAATGCTATATTTTGAAAAAACCAACAAATAAAGATATTAATGTGCTTGTTTGATAAAAGGTAACTAAATATAAATATATATTTTATTGGATAATATAATTATATCTATATAATGATAATAATAAATGTATTAAATACAGTTTCCTAAGCTTGCTTCTATGGTTCATGTCTACTTTACCATCTTTGTGATCTTCATTACTTCTGAACATGCTTCTTTGTAGGTAGAAATATGATTACAAACAAAAAATTCATATTGGAATCTAAAACTATAAGAATAACACAATGTTTTTATTCATAAAATCAAAAATTATTGAAAAAAAAATTAGGAAATTTAAAGTAATAATCTGAAAATTAAGTAGATAAATAAATAAGAATATAATTTAACTAATGTTTAGACTTATATATTTTTTTTAAATAATAAAATATATTTGAGCATTTATATATTAATGTAAAAGAATATTGAAAGATATCTAATAAAAGTTACTAAATGGTATAGTTGTTTTATGAGTTTATATGAAATACAAGTATCTAAAAAGCATATTGTATAGTCAGATTTTGCCTAAGACTATGCCAAAAAACTGATTATTATAATTTTGTAATTTTTGACAAATTTTGAAACTAACAATTTGACTTTAAATGCTCAAGTAAAAGTTAGTTTCCTAATATTGTTACAGATTATAATAAAATTAGATTAAAATAAAATATGGGTTTCTTTTTAACTTTCTAAAACCCACTTTTATTTGTTTAATATAAACTCTACTCTAAAACTAACCTTTAACCTTAATCTCTAACTTAAAAAATATATCTCAAAAAATTGTATTTTTCAGTAACTTGTTAAGTTTTTTTTATACTATACATATTTTATTTTAATCTGATTTCATTATAATCTGTCACAATAATTATTCTATTAACTCTAGGTTTTATAGTCAGACTTTTCTAAATGCAATATAACAGAACCATATATAAAAATTTAGCCAAACATATATTTAGAAAAGTATTGTATTTAAAGAAATAAAAATTTATAGATATAATATATATTAGTTAAACCCAAGTAAAGGCATGCATTTAAAGAGATTTTTCATAGGCATGCACTTAGAAGGTAGCATTTAGAGAGATCTGACTATGCTTGTAAAAATTTATTTTTATGTTTTATTTAGTTTCTGTATAATAAAAACACTTAATTCATACAAATCAATAATTTCTGTTTTCATGATTATCATATATCAACTTATATAAGGTTATTATAGTTTTTTTAACCCTGTGACTATTGATAAAATTAATTTACATATTTGAAAAGTAAAGAAAGTAAGTTACAATTGACAATCCTACATACTCATTGTCTTAAAAACTGATTAAACTCTTGATCTATAATTGATTCCTGTAATGTAATATCAAATCTGTGAAAATTCATGATTGGAAAATGCTACTCTGATCATGTGATAGTTGTGAAGGACTGAATTTTATATTGATTCACTGCTATACTACAGACTAGAATTGAAGAATTAATGTTAAATTAAACTATTAAATACAACTAGTTAAAGTTAATAGAATACTTTTATTAATTGTACTGCAGCAAGACTCTATAATCCAATTATCAAACCATAGGATCATGTATATTTGAGTTTTTTGAAGATTGATTCATGTATGAATTTAAATATGAATTTATTTTTTACCCAACTAATATACAATCATATTAGACATATATAAATATTTTAAACTATAGTTCAAGACTAGCTCTACATTGTAATAAAGCTGATTTTGCAATAACTTTTGTTACCTTTAGTAAAATTAAAAAGTTGTTACAAAACTGGCTCTATTTCAGTATAGAGCTAGTCTGGAACTATAGCTTATATATATATATATGTTAGTTGAGTAAAAAAAATGCACCTAAAGTAGTAAAAATGAATAATGACAATCATATATAATGAAACCCGGATCAAGAAATCTTAACCCAATTTTAAAAAAAATAAATGATTCGAATAAAAAAATTCCAAATTTTATTTTAAAATATCAGCATTTGTTAATTTAATTCAGATAGTCCTGTGTCATTGTTGGCTTTTCGAAAGTTTAAATTAAGCTACCAAAATTATAAAATTTATTTATTGCATGGGTCTTATGTGACAACCCGTGCTTTTTTCATTTACTTATTGGCACGGTCAGACACCGTGCAATAAGATAGTTATTATATGGGTATGAAAATAACCCAGTTATACACACGGGTTCATATTTAAATCCCGTGCCTTCGGCACGGAATATGAACCCGTGTGTAACTGGGTTATTCACACATAACCCATACAATAACTATAATTTATTAATCGTGTAACTATATTTTATATAGCATCCAGTTTGTAATAGTTCTAGTTACCTTATCGGACCCGAACTAGTTTGCAAACTTCGAACCAAACTTTAAACCAGACCGGACTGGGAAAAAAGTTTGAAATCAAACCCGAACCGGACATAAGTTTAAAAAAAGGTTGAGTTCGAGTTTGATTTGAAAATCAAACCAAACTCAAACTTAGTTAAAGTTTGGTTCAGTTCGGTTTGATAGGAACACTAATGCAAAATCTTTTTTAATATTTATATATTTATTTTGCTAATGTAATTATATAAAAATGATCAATGTTATATTCTACCCTTACAAAAAAAGCCTAAATATATTTCTTTTATAAAATTTTTAGATTTTATTTGTTTATATCAAAAATATAATTTTTTTTTATTAAAAAATGAATCTCACCTCGGACATGAAATAAAATAAATTAGGAATTAATAAAAATATATGCTTTTAAATAATTTACTAAACATTATTTATCCATTCATCCAAAGCTTTGATCAACTTATCTTCCATATTCTGAAAAGTATAAAAATGATCGGTTCCTTTTAATTCTATAACAGACCACAATGGATTTTCCACAGCTTTATTGTCTTCAACCCATTGCTTGTATTTGCTTACTCCAGTAAATTGATCCGAGTCCCCATATATAAATAGTACATGGGAAGTTGAAGCAAGGAGAGTTTGTAAATAATTCAAATATGTTGAAGACCGAAAAAATGTCAAGAACCAAATCACAGAAAGTGGATAATTTATTAAGACATATGAGGTTGGAAGTGTAAATTGGGAAGATGATGAAGCAAGGGACGATGCTATTAGTGAACCATAACTATAACCCTTTTAAACATAATTCTGTAATTTTAGAATAAAGAGAATATAACTTAAATTAGATGTCAATATATAAAGTAACTTACTATTATTGTAACATCAGAAATTTTGGGAATCTGTAATATGGAATTTTCACCAATTCTACCAGATTTCGATAAAAATTCTAGCATTGTTTTGTAATCTTCACATTCTGGTTCACCGGACCAACTTGTTCGACCTTTAGACTTTCCGCAACCTCTTTAATAATTACCATAATCATGGAATTAGATAAATTCACGAAGGAAAAAGGAAATGGAATTATTACCTGAAATTAAACGCAATCGTCAAGTATCCTTTATCTTGGAAATATTGCTCGACTGTGACGACGACATTATTATAAAAATTTCCGCCTAAAAAAAATGAGTTTAAATTAGTAAATCAGACCAGAGACTTGAGCTTTCAGTGAATCTACTTTATTGTATACAGACCTAAAGGCCCGTATGGATGTGCGATAATAATGGCTTTAACGGACTTCTGATCGTCGACATAGTTTACCCCAACTCGAGCTTCTAAACGAGTTTCATCGTGTAAAGAAGGAATAAAGATTTTGTGGACCTTATGAGCGATCCTTTGCAGCGGTTGACTCATCAGTAAAATGGAATTTAGAAACGATAATCGAAGAATTTGTGATTTGGCCAATAGAAATACGGTGAAACTTGATCCGCTAAAAAACGACCAGTATTTTGGTTGTGTGTCACATGATCGATGGACAATCGGACCAAGTGATAGGTAAAATAGTAAAATAATAAAAATTTTATGCTACCGTAGTTCCGTAGTTTTTGTCCTCACCTCTCGAAATCACGTATTTGATTCATATATTAGTGAATTTATAATGACTCCTGACACAATACTCACCATCGCCGGAAAAGGCTTGAAATTGAATACTGCAGAAGATGTACAAGAATATGTGAATTCTATATTGGACCTTAATAATTTAGAGGAAGTAGTGTTAAGCGGAAACACTTTTGGTGTTGAAGCTGCTCAAGCAATAGCCATGGCTTTAAAAAAGAAAAATTCTATCAAGGTAAGAACTACTGGTTGAAATCGAACAATTAATCTTAAAAAAAAAAACAATTTGTTTTGAATTCAAATCATGCATTATCATTAATTTTCATAATTTTAACGCGTCTTTATTATTTCTGTTTGACTGCGCACCTTATACAGATTGTCAACGCGTCAGACATCTTTACGGGTAGGCTTAGGGAGGAGATTCCTCACTCTGTGAAAGCTATATGTGACGCGCTTGAGGATAAAGAATGCCTTGTAGAATTAAGTTTTAGTGATAACGCGTTTGGTCCGGCAGGTGCTGAGCCTATGGTTGATTTTCTTACTAATAATAGATCTTTAAAGATTCTCAAACTTAATAATGTTGGTCTTGGACCTCGTGGTGGAAAGCTGATCGGTAAGGCTTTACTCGCTGCGGCAGAGAAGAATAATTCGGAAGGTCGTAAATCTTCGTTTACAACCATTATCGCTGGTCGCAATAGATTAGAAAATGAGTCCAGTCAAGCTATCGCTGATGCTATAGCTGCTCACGGTTCTTTGGTCGAAATTCGTATGCCTCAAAATGGTATTCGTCCAGAAGGTATCATTACCCTTTGTAAAGGGTTGGCCGCATGTAAAAATTTAGAGATTCTTGACCTTCAAGACAATACATTCACAGAAAAGGGTGCTCGAGCTTTTGCTGAAGCAATTGTTCAATGGCCAAACTTGAAAATTCTCAATATCGGGGATTGTCTATTATCGGCAAAAGGTGGTGTGGTTGTTGCTGAAACTCTTTTATTAGGTCATAATAAAAAGTTAGAATCCCTTAATCTTCAATATAATGAGATCGATAATAAAGGTGTAAAAGTTCTTGCTTCTGCTATCCTTACGCATCTTAAGGATTTAATTTCATTAGAGTTAAATGGTAACAATGTTGAAGAAGATGATGCCTCCATCAAGGAGGTAATATCTGCATTGGAAGCACATGGTCATGCAGATGCTTTGGGTGAATTAGATGATATGGAAATTCTTGGCGATGATGAGGAGGAGGATGAACCAGAGGACAAAGAAGATCTGATAGAGGCACCAAGTTTAGAACAATTAACACTTGAAGATAAAGACTCAGATACTGAAGATTTAGAAGAACCACCAGAGACAAAATTGCAAGAAGTTAGTGAAGTTCAAGTTCAGGAACCTTCACATGAAACCAGATCAACAAATGATCAAGTTGAAGCACTCTCGGAGCGTTTTGCAAAGGTTCACATTTCATAATGATCATATAAATTATTTATATATGAATTTTTTTTCGGATTAGACGTAGAGAATGAAAAAATTAAAGAGACTCATCTATTAATTTTTTTATTCTTAGTGTTCTTATCTCTAACTATTATTACAATCACAAGTCCTTCGTGTCAAAGGCAAATGGTCACTATGAACGTTCAGAGTAAGCGTTCATCAGTGTCTTTTTTTTTTTTTAATTTATATTTAAATTGTTATATTTATTTATTTCATATTTCTCATTTACAATTTTGGATTTTACTAGCTTTTCGTCCCAAAATAATTTCGCAATAAACAAGGATCATTATATATTTGTTTTTATTAGATCCAAAGAAACTAAAAGCTGTTAATATACAAACAATTGGTATTCTAAATAAACAACAATTGATTCATGCATTACATGATCGTTAATTAGCTAAAACCTTCGTTGATAAATGCATATTCTTTCTAATAAACACTAGGGACAGTTTGGAACTTTAAGCGAATAATAAATTTAAAATATCAATTATCGAAGCATGTGCAATTTTTGGATACAATTCATGTGATTAAGCATCGCTTAAAAAGAACTTTAAACGGCATTATTAAACCGGAATATTCCGGAATTTACAAATTTAGTGACACTGATCCGAAAATCACCAGACTTTTTAGAAATAATTTGACTCGGGTTGGAAAAGCTTATTAGAAATACATCCCCGCACATATGCACTAAATCAACATGACTTGAAAAATGGCATCTGGTATTAGCGTTAGTAAATATATACCAGATAATAAACCAGAACAAGTGTACCATCTTATCGAACATATGTAGATGAAATTAGATGAATCATACGAATTCGATTTATATTGTACTATCTGATGGTCAAAATCAAAAAAATTGTATAATAAACAATTTTCCGATTTTAAATTCTAAAAGACTAATAAGGTTAGTCATTTTCTTGTCCTCCTCTAATACGTCAATCTATGCTAACCCGTCAAATCATCTGCGTGATTGATGAAATATAATCTATATATATATGTAAAAAAAAATCTTTCCCATTTTTTTTTTTTTTTTAACATTGACAACCTGTATCTGCAGACCGGATCGTACCATATTTGCAAGGTCTTCCTGCTGGCGGTCAGGACCACGTTGCTGTTTTCTATTTTTCGTGCCACCAAAATATCAAGAAAAATCCACTAAAACACGTGCAGTTTAAAAAAAATTTTTTTTTTTTCATTCTCTACACAAAAAAAAAACAAAAAAAAAAACAAAAAAAAACACGATGTCTTCACAATTTTTTAATAGTGTTTCATCCTCAAAGAACTCCCAAACATCGTCGTCTATTCTTCCTGAAGGAAGAAATTCTCAACCATCAATATTTACAAACCGTATAACGAATGCTAATGTTCAAATAAGTCCACTTTCCGAAAGGTATCCAACCATCATAACTTCTCCGGTAACTTCACCTTCAACTCCAAAATCTTCACTCCTTTCAAACAACCAAGTCTTTGCACATAAGAGTAAAAAATTATTGGGACTCTTGACTGATACCAAATCCATCTTGGAACGGTTCAGAGAAATAAATAAAGAAAAATGGAATATACAATATCCGTTTCTAGGCCAAACTTTATCCAACCATCGACAATTTACATCATATGATGATAATGATTTACAGTCTTCAATGACCTCTAACTGGTCGGCAAAAAATTCACATGTCATGAGCGAATTTCGACAACAAATTCAGGCAAAACTTTACACACCGCCTCAACAAGATATGTCATCTTCCCAGGAAATTAATACTAAGCTTAATGTTTTTAGATTGAACTTGAAACAAGGGGATAGCTCATCTGCAGAAAATGTTATGGAACAATTAGATAAAAGTGCTGTATCTAAATTATTGGATTGTCGACTAGTTCAGGGTATCAAGAGAATTGAAAATCTTGAATCTCGCGTAGCTGATACTAGTTCAAAAGTTTTAGTTGCTGGTGATGTTAATGCTGGCAAAAGTACATTTGTTAATGCTCTTCTTCGACGTAATGTAATGCCCGTGGATCAGCAACCATGTACTACTCTTTTCTGCGAGGTTTTGGATGTTCAAGAAAATTCTGGAATTGAGGAAGTTCACGCTATAAAAAATATTGAATCCTATAACCGGGAAGACTCTTCAACTTATACTAAGATCGAGTTATCAAACCTTTTCGATACGGTCAACAATGGTACGGATGAATATGCTCAAATCAAGGTATAATGATTTTCTAATTATATATACATATATATATATCTCAATTATTTATTTTTAAACCATAATGATACTATTAAGGTATACTGTAAGGACAGGCGTGATGTACACCAGAGTCTCCTTCATAATGGGGTGGTGGATATTGCTTTGATTGATTGTCCAGGATTGAATAGAGATACGCTTAAGACGACCGCCTTGTTCGCTAGGCAAGAAGAAATCGATGTTATCATATTTGTCGTTAGTGCCGAAAACCATTTCACTTTATCGGCCAAAGAATTTTTATCGAATGCATCCAATGAAAAAGCCTACCTTTTCATTGTTGTTAACCGTTTCGATAACATACGTGATAAAGAAAAATGTAAGCGTCTGGTGTTGGACCAAATTAAAGAAGTTTCTCCACGTACCTATGAGCATGCTGAAGATTTAGTACATTTTGTAACGTCTACCACTATTCCAATCGAAAGGCAAGAATTGAATGACAAAAGTAACGTTTCGGCAACATCTATTGATAAACAAAGGATCGATGATTTTAATCGTCTCGAAGAATCTTTGCGTAACTTTGTTCTAAAAAAGAGATCTAAATCTAAGCTGTCTCCTGCTAGACATTATATCGATAATATTTTAAATGATATTGGTGTGCTATCCGAATTCAATCGAGGAATAGCATCTCGTGAAGCCGAAAAGTCTTTTAGCGAACTTGAATCTGGCAGAGAAGCATTTGAAAGGCTTTGTAATGATGAAAAATATATTACTTTGGAAGCCAATAAATGCGTTGATGATACATGTGATTCTATTATGCTATTCACCAAAAAACGGTTAGAAGACGCTATTTCCAACATTGATTTGTCAGCTACTAATATAGAATATCGTGGCTTAATTTATGTGTGGGCATATGCCAGTGATGTTCGTGATGCTATGCTTGAAGAGATTTCGAAAGGGGTCTATTCTTCCGAACAGAAAGCAAAGGAAGAAACTGCTAATTGCATTAATAGAATCCAATCCATAGCGGAAAATTTAGGTGGAGAGCCTTGTAAGATTGATCTTGAAAAAATGTATAGACATGGAATCATAAACACCATTCCTATAGCATTATCTGATTTCTTTGATTTCGATATAACTCAAAATTTCAATGACCGTTTTTCGTTTGTCGGCTTATCCAGTTGTACCATAATTTATGCCTTTTCTAAATTTAATGCACTTTCCAGCTTATGGAAAATTTATAATTTCACGGGCATATTTAACATTCGTGGCAAAACTATGTTGTCGTTAGTGGGAATTGCTGGTAAGTATATTTGTTAGTTAACTTGCATTCATTTAAACATTCATACTTAACCAATTCCTTCAATCACAAGGAATTGGTGTTTGTACTTACCTTTTGTATGATATGGGAAGAGTTATACCTCGAAAAGTTGCCAAAAAAATTAAACATGAATTAGTTCAATCACAATATATTGATCATGAGGCAAATCGTATCACTAGACAAAGCCGTAAAAAGATTCGATTGGCAACCGAAGATTTACGAACTCGATTCAGAATTGCTGTTGAAGAACAAAAACAAAACCGAATCACCATGGAACATGCGTTTAGAAAATCAGAGAACGCGGTCAATTTCTTTGAAGATGTCTTCAACAAAGCTGAAAAAATGTCTGAAGTTTTAAATTCTCTTGGAAACAATTGGGAAGACAGCGATGATGAATTATATAACTAGTTTTACATTTTTTACATTAAATAAATAACTCATTCACAATATAACAATAGTGCTACAAAATATTCGTATTTATAATGTAGATTCAAATTCGTTACATAAATTGATAAGTATGTTAAGAATACTATGAAAACAAATGTTATTTTGTTGTTTATCTCTGTATCTATTAAATTAGTATAGCAGTCTTTCAAATAAAATGTTTTGCTGTCAAAAATTATTTTAATATAGTTTTTTATTAATCTAGAAATTGATTTAAAATTTTGCGAAAATGTAATTAAAACGAAAGATTAAAAATTTTTTAGTATTTATTGTTTTTGCAAAAGGCTCTATAATTTTTTACGGAATACTCAGTTTCAGACAGAAGTTCGTCTTATTTGTTAATTTTGAGTTTGCATGTTTTAACCTATACGACGATCTAATTTTGGTGAAACACGGTTTTTCTATTTTTTGCTTTGACCAGTCGTGTAGCTAATAATAATACCCTTTTTTTGGCGAAAAAATGGCTAAAGAAGGACATTTCCCGTATCACACAATTGAGAGCGTTGTATAGTCTATGGTTTGTTATTTTACTCTTGCAGAGCTGAACAAAGCAGACCTGACTGGTCTAAGGTATTGGAAGATTTTGCTGATGTGTTTGTAAGAAAATATACAAAATTTTTGATAGTATCTCAGAAAAATGAATGGTTTCATGTAGATTTGGTATAACTTGTTTAATTATTTTTTGCTTTACATTTTTTTTTTGTTCGAATTTTTTGTCGTTCTGATAAATTGATAATCTAAAGCTCTACTTTTATAATGATTAAAATGTTCGTACAGTTATGATGAATGTTAATTTTTCCGACTACGCAAGATCATGTTATGATCACATAACATATTGAATTTGTCAAAGTAAATCATGCATACTCACGATCTTTTTTTTTTCGACGCTTAAACGAATTCATAGATCAGACTTTATCTTTATGCAAATCATTTAATTCAGACATTCAATATAAAATTAACTGATCTATTGAAAAATTATCGCTACTTGTACTATAATTAAAAATCGGGTTCTTTTTATTATCTTATATATTTTTGGTTTATTCAATATTGTTTTAGAATAGTTCTCTGAATTTATCATGAGTTCTTGACTGCGAAAAGGGTTATACAAAGATATGTCATGTGGGTGTGTTTAATAACTATTTTTTACCATATGATGCATTATCAAACTCGATTTTTTTTTTTTGCTTTTGCTTGTTATCGGCGGCTGCCTTTATTGTGATTTAATTATGGTTACATAACTTGTACAAGGTGTGTAACTAGTTACACGTACAGCTTTTGATTATTTATTTAAGTAGTTCACCTGACACTAGTTATTATACTTGTAATTTGCTAGGAGATTACCTAATTAAACATTCTGATCCTTATACTACATTTGACAGATAGCACACAAGTTCCTGTACACCTAAGTGTCATCTAACCTAACTCTGACCTTCCTGTCTGTATGTTTGTTAAGGGTAGGGGGTATGTCGATCATTTTTTATATGATTTTGATGTCATACTAAAATTTTATATAGAAGGTAAAAATATGTTCCTGATAAAAATTTTTTTAGTCATAGTCAATTTTTATAAAAATTTTGTGGCTTGTAAATTAAAACCTTTTATTTACAGTAATAATATTTTCAGGAGTCATATTATTTTAAAAAAATATACTTATATATATTATTAAATTTTCAGAGTTAATCTAAAATTTTCAGAGTTACATGGAAAAAAAATCATTCTATTAGATTTCTAGAAAAGGTAATTGTCCAATCAAAATTATCTGAAATTTTGTTTATAGTTGATATATTATAGACTCGGCTAAACTCTAATTCTAACAGCATTTCTTATTATTTTATAAATAATTTACAAGAAAACTTCAGATCAGTTATAGAACAATTATGGGCAACTACAGATTTTTTTTCTATCGTTATACCAGGTGTTTCAAAAGTTTCAAAATGTAGTCCCTTTTTTTAAGTGATCTTATATATAGATATCATGATTATTTATACAAATATAAATAATCGTGATCTCTATACGTATAAAAAAAAAAGACCATGTTTTGTAACTTTTGAAATTCCCAGTATAAGTATTTAGAATTATGTCAGTACATGTCTTATTTCAAAATAATTTTTTAATCAAAAAAAAATTTTTTTTCAATAATAACTAGAAATGTTAATTGGTCTTGCAGTAATTGTTAGTTGATTTTGAACAGAATTTGTAAAAAATCAGCATTATATAACTGGTATTTGTCTTATAAATAATTATTTTTCTGCAATATTTTCTAATAGAAGTTTGTTGGTTTTTGCATCAATTTTTGAGTAATTTAGATGAAAACTGAACAGTATGGAGATAATCAACTAATCAGGTCAGTTAAAATGATTTTTTAGAAACCTTTCTCAAAGTCAGTTAATAATTACTGCAGGACCAATTAATATTCTCAAATATGGTATATTTTTTACAATGTAAAAGCAGAATTCTTAATATGATCTAGTATAAAATTACTATAATCATTTCGTAGGATTCAAAGATGAGTTTATTTTAGACAGTTACAAAGTTCATTTTGTAAACAAATTTATTCTATCAATATATAGGCACATGTGATAATGTGGGAATTATTTTTACAATTTTGGTTTTATGTTTTATGTTCTAGCCAGTGATGCATAAATTTGGGTACAATGCAGTTGACATGAATCAAATTTTTATATATTTTATTATTATTTATTATAATTTATTTAACATATAAATAATAATAATAATAACAATATTATCATAATAAATATTATTATAATTATAATTTTTAAAATTTTTATCATTATGATGATAATGAGTAAACTTATAAAAAATATAATTTCTTTGAATGAAATATTCAAATTTGTTAGTCATAAATATAAATTTTAAATAAGTAAATAAGTTTTTAATAAAGTTATTTTAATACTTACATGATCCATTCTCTGATCTCAGCACTGATTTTAAATTATATTTTGATATTGGAATTACTACCCGCAATAGATTAAATTTGTTAAATGACAGCCTTTGGTAAGATCTAATTATTGCATAAATAACTTAGTCATGCTATATTATATTCATTCAGAAAAATTTCAAATACCATAGATTTATTCTTTTTTTTTATACTAATATTGTTAAACTTTCAGAACTTACTCAATTGCTAAAAATGCACAATAAAGATGAAAGAAAATATAATTGCATTAGTAATCTGCTGAAAATAGTAATTATGCCAAGGGAATCTCCGTTTATCTTAATTTTATATACAACAGAATTTCAAATGTTTTAAAGACTTATAATATTATTCCAAAGTTGACAACATTAATTATATAACACAGTTGTTACTTTTTTTTGAATATTACTATAAAAAAAAAAAAAAAAAAGACAATAAAATTCTACCTATACTGTTAATATAGATTTCATGGCTGATTATAATATGGAAATGTCCACAACAAAAAAAAGATAATAAGATTATCTCTTTTTATTACTATGGATGTCTCACCATATATAATTCGTCAACCTTTGTAATAGAGATCGTATCTAATTAAAAGAAATATCATAAAAATTATTAATTATGAGTAGTTTCTTAATAAGTTACCTGTATTTTACTGACATCACTAACGTTGGTAAGCTTATCTGTATAGGTCCGTTTCCTATATTGTTTCAGATGTGAGCTCTAAAAATCAGTACTACAATTATGTATTTGAGTACTGTTAAAAAAAATCAGACTTTGAGATTTTAGGTTTACCATTGATTACTTATCGAGTTTAGCCTATAAAAATCTGATCAGTGATATATATAATATCTTATCACAAATCATTAATCAAATTTTCATTGATTAACAAACCTGAATCCCAAAGTCTCATTTTCCTTGACAGCACTTATTTTATAATGCCATCAAAAGAAACCCTTTATCTAATTTAAAAATTATTTAAGCATGTGATTAAACCTAGTAGTTTCAGTTACATGATTAATAAATCATATACCAGTAATTTAATGCTAACTTTCACCTAGAATAGTCTGTTTGAATTACATATAAGTGTGTTCAGAGAAAAACCTATCATCAGGTTTTCAATTATATTTTGTACCAGGCATAATCTATTTAATCTGTTAGATAACATGTTTGGTACAAGGTATAATTAAAAACCCAATGAGGTTTTGAATGTATATATTTTACAAACAATTTTGAATGCCCAGATTCTTTTTTTTTATATATGACGATGTCGATGATTATTTAGCCGAAAGTGATCTCTGTTGACATCAACAACTTATTGATTCGACCAAATGATAATCAATGATTGGCTGCCAGATGAAGTCAGTAACTTATCAATTCAGCTAAATTGTCATTGGCCATTTTTCAGTTATTCAGAGATTATAATTTATAAATAACAATAATAATTAGTAAGATAAATTATATAAGTAATGAAAAGTATAAAATGGAACCAAGTCTTACAAGATTTTTCCACATAATTCTCATAGTATCACCTCTTAATTTCAAGCTTCGAAATACAGAAAATTTTAATATAAACTTTATAATTTAAAAAAATAATTAAATGGTATGAAGAATATATTAATCAAATGTTAGCAAAAAGAACACTAATAGGAAATTCAAAAGATAAATGCCTTGTAAGAAAACTTGATCAATTAGAAGTTCTACCTTTACATGAATCTTTAAATGCAATTTTACTTCAAGTGAGAGTTCCTTCAATTGCTAAATACTATTATTATTAAATCAAATATGAATGGATTCTATTATTACCTAAATATTTAGTTTTCTTTAAATTGACAAAAACAATTTGGAAATTTAGTATTATGTATAAAAATTATCATCTTAAATTTTAATGAAGTACTTATAATGAAAGCAACTTTCACAAATCATCTAAAACAGAATCTGATTATTGTCTTTTTCAAAGTATAAAAACAAGATATGATCCAAGCAATTCACATTCTTTACCTTATTTGCTTGGATTCTCAGAATCTGACAATGTTGCTTTCTTACAGGCATTCATCTTAGCACATTATCTAAATCTTTTTCAGGAGCATCAACAATTAGCAAAAGCTCAAAATTATGTAGCTTCATTAGAAAAAAAATTAAAAAGGAAGACAAATAAAATAAGTATCCTAATAAATAAAAAAGAAATTTCAAATGTTTCAATACAATATAATATATTTTTAGAAAAAATAGATAAAGCCTTGTCTCCAGAAAGCATTTAAGCATTAATGTTAGAACATAAAGAAAAAGAAATTAAAATTAGTACCCTTAATCAGCAAATAATTTGTCTCTGAAAACATATAGGACAACTAGAAAATGAATTGAAAGATATGGGTGAAGATATTTTAAATGAAAATGATTTGCTAAAAATGAATATAAATTATATAATTGACTCTAATCAACTTGGTTCCACAATACTAGTTTCTACTAAAAACTATCTTTCACTGGTATTAACACAGCTTTGTCCTAGTTGCAATAGCAGTAAACTGTCAAATAAAATATGTAATATATCATCAGTTAGACTTCAAGTTAGAAGTATAATAGAATATAAAAAATGCAATGCTATTACTGAATATACAAACAAAAAAAAAATTCAGTTTGTGAAAGCTATGGCAGCCACCAGGCTTATAGAAGAAATATTTCGTAATGCTATACAAAGTTCATTAGCTATAATCGGGATTACTAGACAAATCAGTAAAAGTACATATAATAATTACCAAAAAATGTACTTCTCTTCTCTTATAGAAAGTGCTAACTTGAGTGCAATACAAGCTTTGCAAAAAAGTATCGAACATACATTAAACCAAGGTAAAGATGCTCTGGCTGTAGGATTTGATTGTTCATGGGCTTATATACAAAATGCCAATCAAGCAAGTGGTGAATTTATATATCAAGAAACCCTATCTGGTATATTAAATTATTTTAAATGTTAATTTTTTGACATAAAATTAATTGATTTTTATTATTAGGCTATTCTCACAAACCAATTGTCACATTTCATATAGTTCAAAAAAGTAGATTTGCAACAAATAATCAAAATGAACTCACAACTATTTATCAAGACAACTTTGATCAATCTTCAAGACAAATGGAGCATGCTATTTTAATTGAAACACTAAACAAAATTAGCTCACAATTAGAAGAAAAAGATCTCTATTTAGAAGTCTGCATTGACAGAAATTTGGATTTGAATAAAACATTTGCACATGTACGTATTGTGTCTAAGATTTCGGTTGATCTAAAGCATTTAACAAAAAATATTAGAAATGCTGTGCACAGTAAGTACAAAATAAATTTTTAAAAGAACAATAAATAAATTTAATATTTAACTATATTTAGATGACAAAAATTTTAGATCATTTGAGGACCATATACTGTGATAGTTCCACAGTTGCATATATTCTGCAGCATTTCAAAGAGAGGTTGATGCTTGTTCTGTACCTACTGAAAAGAAAACATACAAAATGCAGGTAGATGGTCTTGTTAATCATCTTCAGAATGACTATTTAGGCTGCTGATCAGATGTATGTTGGACAAAAGATGATCCAACAATTATTTTACAAAATCCTACTCTTTGCCACTCATTGAAAAGTAGAGTTAAATCATTTAGACAATTTCTTGATAATACTTTGTGTATACCTAAAGGTCAAAGTATTATAACATTTAATTGAACATCTTAGAATGAAGTGTTTAATCGAGTAAAATTAATATATCTTAATAAAAAAATAGATTATTGAAAATCATATGTTGCAAGACATGTTATAGCTATTATATATTATAATAAAGGATATGCTTACCTACTTTCTAAAATTCGAGAAACTTATTGTGAACATCTCTTTGAAGTAGAGAATATTTTGAATATTTGTATAATAGAAAATAAACATTTTGAAAAAAATCAGTTAAATGTAGAAAAAATTCAACAAGTAATAAAATATGAGCTGAAAAGTATGCTAATGAGCATGCTAAGTTGATAGGTTTTGATTTCAGTCAGAAATTAGCTTTATATAAAGATAAAGCACAAGAAAGAATTCAAAAAGATGAATTTTATCCCTTATTCACTTCATTAATTGTAGATTTTGATACGACGACCAATTCTGTAACTCTCTTCGTAGATCACTTGTACCAAATTTTGCTAAAAAACATTTAATTATTTCTCAAAATTTTACTAAATAAACCTTACTTGTA
>CAJVQA010001399.1:0-25816 GCA_910591915.1 Cetraspora pellucida | reverse complement strand
AGCCAATATGCTTGATAAGCTGAATAATTTTAAAGTTTGTAGTTAGATGGTTAGGACCATCAATAATAGGTTTAGAATGTAAGAAAATATTAGTAGGAGATCAGAGGTTGTTTTGTAACTATTAAATTCAGATGTGAGTTGATGTGCCTAACAGGTCAAGGTTATTAAGTCATTTAAGAAGATTAGAAATATAGTATTGTAGTTGAATGTCCTAGATATGTTTAATGTTATAAATTTGAGGATGTAAGAGAGTACTAAAAGGTATTGTACTGCAGAGTTTGGCCTTGAGTTTAACAAAGCCAATATGCTAAGTAAGAATTTTATTGCAAGTAGATTGACTAACTACAATGTTTTGAAGATAATATTTAAGAGTAGGAATGATAACTGTGTTAATAATATAGCAGGCATGTGAATCAGTAATATGTTTAGTTTTAGCAATTTGGATAAGTTAAGAAGATTTAGCAATGAGCAGTTTTGTTTGTTTAGATTGCCTATTGTTCAAGATGAACTAGCAACCTAAAAATTTAAAAGGTTATTTAGAAGAATCTAGTGAAAGAAGATAATTATTATAGAAGATAAAGGTGTAATGAGATAGAGGGTTATTAGTAACCAGAATGGATTTTGTAGGGTTAACTTGAATGTTAGCCATAGTATAAAATGATTTAGCTATAGATAATATATTAGAAAGCTCAGTTTGTGATAAAGCAACCCAAAGAGTATCATCCATCTATGCCAAAACAAAGCATTGTTGTTGTAATGAGTTAAATGTTTGGAGTTTAAGATTGGTAGCCCAAGAGAATTGTAAAGTATAACCAGGTATTTGTGTATATATATATGAGATAAGTGGATCGTAGTATGCATTATAATAGAGGAATAATAGTTTTACCTTGGTCAATACTATTGTAAACAGGGTAAGAGGGAGTAAGGCCAAGATTAGTAATAACTTAATTGTGATGGTTAGTTAAAAGATCAGAGAGGATATTAATAATGAAAAAATGAAGTGCCAGATGAGAAAGTAAATGTTTAAAAAGAGTAAAGTTAACAGAGTCATATGCTTTACTTATATTCTGTAAAAGTAGTCAAATGTTCTTGTAGTTACAAGTAGCATCTTCAATAAGGTTATTGAGAATGTGAATAGAGATTGAAGTGCTATTATTAGAAAATGCAACATAATTAAAAGGTAAGAGAATAGGATTAAAAGAGAATATAATGCTTAGTCTATTTGTTAGAATTTTGGTATATAGTTTGTGAATATGTTCAATAAGACTAATAGGTTAAGTAAGATTGAGATCATCATCAAAAAAGTTACATTTAGGAATAGGGTAAATTCTGTTATATTTCTATTGCTTAGAAATTTTATTTTCAAGAAAACAATAGTTAAAAAGACTAGTAATGGCAGAAGTGTATTTAGAGCTGATATGTTTAAGCATTTCATAACTAATGTCTGTAAAACTACAGGCTTTGTTGTTAGAAAGCTGAGAGAGAGTTTGAGAAAGTTCTTCATTAGTAATTGGAGAATTAAGAGATTAGTATCAGATTGGATTGATATGAGGTAGTAGAAGATAGTATTGTTGCCAAAAATTATCAAAAAGAGTTTTATTAATGGGTTTGAGTGTAGTTCAGTTATGAAAATGTAATTGAACATGCTGTTTAATAAGTAATAAATCAATTATAAGCTCATTAAAAAATTTTATGTTAGAAAAATGAACAGATTAATAATAGTAATTAAGGATGCTATTAATAGCTTATGTAGGATGTGATGTAAGAGTAGTACATCTTTTGTCAGTAGCTTTGTTGATTTGTTGTCAAAGTAAGAGAGAGTTTTCAAGATAACAAGCATAAAAAAGTTGTTTTCAGATAGAGTAAGCATGTTGGAGCCATAGTTGGATACAAGATGGATTGGTGGAGTTAAGTAGTTAAAGGTCACATTATGACTGTTTGTTAATTTGCGAAATATTTTGATTAATGTTGGAGATGTCAGAATTTTGGATGAGTTTTTTAACAAGTTTAATAATGTGACCAAGTTTTTTAAGAGATAAATGTAATAAAGTATTGTGAGATGAGTATTAATGATTGTAGCTATGTTTGCAAGAAACTTTACTAGAGATGGTATAAGTAGCAAAGTAGATAATAGAGCATTGAATTTTGTGCCAAATTGTTTCAATGCTTTTATCAGTTTCATTGTTAATAGGAGTTTTGTGCAGTAGAAGTTGTTGGAATAGGGTGTCTGCAAAAGATTCTCAGTCTTCTACAAACATTACTTTATAGTTAAAGAAGTGGTGACTGATACCAGTATGTTTACGTAAAGATTTGCTGTAGGCATGTGAGAATGTCCATATGGAGATAAGAATTAAATAGTCACTAGAGGTTGAGGTTTGGCTGTTATCAAGATTGTAAGAAAGTAAAAATTGTATATTGAATTGGTCAGTTCAAATATAGTCAATATAACTACTGCTAGTATTGTTAGACCAGGTAGAATATTTGTTGTTAAGATGGACTTTAATATTATACATATTGGTGTTATTAAGAAAATTAATAAGTTTATATTTAAATAAAGCGCTATGTGTATTGTCTTGTGTGTTAAAATTACCAAGAATAATAAAATGAATGTGAAGTTGAGAGGCTTGTTAGATCCAGTTAATAACAGTATTTTGAGTTTAGATCATAATTAAATATAATAAAGACAGTAACTACTAATAACTAATAATCTTAGTGTCTATGTAAAGTATAACATTATATATACATAGAGAAATATGAAAAATGATGTTATATAATACTTTAGTGCAAATCTGTAATAAGACCATTGAATGTAAAAGACTAAGAAACTAAGAAGATAGAAGCTCATTTGAAAATTCTGAATAAAAAAGTAGCACAAACTTTTGATAATGCTATTAAATTAATGAATATTTATAAAATACCTTTATAAAAATTGTTAGATAAACCAAATAACAAGATGTGTAGAGGAGTATATAACCAACTAGGCCACCAGAATTACTAGAGAAAAAAGATATATAAGTATACTATATTAGGTCATCTAGATTAAAAGTCTAAGGAGTCTGTCAGTTCTAAGTTGTGACTAGTAGAGAATAATAAAGAAAACATTAAAAAGATGAATATCAGATTTGGATGGACTTTATAATAGTAATAGTGATTTAATAAATAATTCTAACTACAAGTGTTAGTTTTGGCCATAACAGAAAATTTAAGTTAGCAGTAAATAGAAAATATATAGCTTATTCTGGTAGGTTTACTCTTAAGAATAAAATTGTTCTAAAATTGAAATAAGGATTTAAATACAAGTTATTTAGTAAAGTTAGTATAAGGGTTTTAGATTAAAGAGTTTAAATAGAACATCTAAGCAGAAATATTAGATATAGCAACTAATAGAGAACCCTTAGACAGACTTCTTAAATAAGTAATATAGAAAAGTTACATGTATAGTCAGTTGTATACTTGTTATAATACCTGACAAAAGTATTAACAAAGTCAAAAAACCAAAAAGCTTATCTTAATACTGAATCAAAAACTAATATCTTAGTGAAAAAATAAATAAAAAAATAAAAGCTTAACTAATATTAAACATATTTACTTCTTAAAACTTATTAAAAAACTTATATTAAACTTTATACTAATTATTTAAATATTATTATATATTATACCTAATTCTATTTTCTTACAATTGCATTTTCTGAAACAATATAGTAATACTAATTTATATACTTAATAATATAATTAAAAAGCTTTTTGTAATTTTAAAACTATTAATTTATATTTTAAAATATAAGCAAAAATATATATATACAGTCAGACCTTTTTAAATACAATCTTTTTAAATATATAACCTCTTTAAATGCATAATAATTATCTGATCTATTAATAGGACTAATAAATAAATGCATATTCTTTATTCTACAAATGCATACAATTTTTTTGGCCTATATATTTATTAATTCTTCTGTAAATACATAACATGTAATAATCATAATACAAGAGCCAATCAAATTTATATAAATAAATTAGTTATTTTATATATAGTGCGGAACAGCATAAGATATCCAATAAAAATTGCTTTATAAAAAATGGTATAACTTGATAAAAAATTATTAAATAAAAAAATCTTCTTTTAGATTGATAATTTTTAAGTAAAACTACATTTCTGGAAGAGAATTTTCTTTTATTTTTATTTTTGATTATGTTATAATGCTTTAAATATTGTCTACTTTATATGTAGATGGTGAATTTGGCGCAAAGAAATTCATATGATTATACCATATAAACCAATAAAAATCAACAATATTCGATCACGTGAAGCCAACCAATCAAAATTCTCTACATTAAAAGATTTAAAATGATCTTGATTTAATCGTTATCGATCTTAATAATGGCAAAGACTTCAAAATCAAGACAGTTATGGCAAGTAAAAGCAAATTTAGCCCATTTCGCATAGTTAGCAGATGAAAATACTGACACCACCAACAGAACCAGCACCACCACCAGAATCAGCACCAGCAGTACTGCTGCCAATGCCACCAGAATCAGCACCAGCAGTACTGCTGCAAATGCCACCAAAGCAAAAAAAATATTGATCTTTGGTCAAGCAAAGAGTATGAAAGTGACATTTCAAATGTGGATATTGCTTATAACTTTCAAGAGGACATTTATAATTTTGAGGAGGACGATAATGAACTTGATAGTGAAAGGGCGAATTTAATCATTAATCGTCTCCTTGCTGTGTCAGCAGCAAGCATCGAAAAAAAAAAGCATCCCGCTATTTATCTTGGGAACTCAAAATGAATGAAACAAAGAAAAATAAAATGTTAAGAAAAGCAGCAGTAGGAACATCAAAAATTTTGCAATTTTTTCCTTTTACCAATTCAATGACAGCCGTTAATGAATCTCCAAGTGAGAATGAAAGTGAAAGCGAAAATAATGAGGGTATAACAGAATCGAAAAAGAAATTCAAAAGACATTCGAGTTTGTGAATAATGTAATCTGTAACGAGCAACTCTTAGATACTGAGAAAGCTCATTACATAGCAGTTATGTATTATTTTTGGTTGTTATTCAATGGCAAAAAAAAAATATAAGCATCAGAAGCAGTCACGGAAGTTGTTAATGGTGGGCTATAGCTTGTAAAATGTGTGAGAAAGTGGGCTAGTATCTGTATGAAAGGTATGTTTTTTTCTTGATTTTTATTTTATTTTATTTTATTTTTTTATTTTTTTTATTTTTTATTTTTATTTTTTATCTTAATAAATAAACTGAATTATTTTTGTATTGAAGAAGAATTAATCTAGAATTTCCATAGAAAGTTTTCTTCCAAAAGCCTCCTTAATGATGAATTGGTTTCACTCCAATTAGCAGCTTACCTGCATTCTGTAAAATTCAAAGTGAATCCAGAAATGGTTAAAAGTTATGTTGAACAAAAAATTCTTCCCCAATTAAATGTAGAATCCTCAAGCATTTCTATTCGAACTGCTCATTGATGGATGCAAAAACTCGGCTTTTATTACAAACGCCATCAGCAAGATGTGTATATCGATGGGCACGAAAGGCCTAATGTAGTTGCCTATTGTCATATCTTCTCCAGAAAGTCACTGAGTTTGATCGATTCATGTTCAAGTGGCATGATGAAGGTTGTGAATTTAGAACCTTCCTGCGGTTAAGTAATGGTGAAAAGGAACATGTTTGGGTAACCCATGATGAGACAACTTTTCATGCTTATGATAGGCCCCATGCAGTGTGGTGTTCAGAGAAAGAACAACCTTTAAAAAAAAAGGGGTTGGGTCTTGGTATACATGTTAGTGACTTTATGATGGAAACGATTGGACTGCTCAAAGATGAAGAGGAGGAGGCACATGTAACAATAGTACTGAGTGCACATTATGACGGTTTTTGGGATACGGAAAAACTTCACTAGCAAGTCAAACGGCTAATAAAAATTTTTGAACGAACACATTCTGAATGTGTTGGTAAGGTTGCAAAATAAATTTTTTGAGAGACCAGTATGAGGTGTGGACCAACCACCTTATGTTAGTCACCATAATTTGTTTTTTTTTATTAACTTTTTTAAAACTTATGTTCTATAGACATATTTGCCTTCGATAATGCTATGTCCCATACATCTTTTGCAGAGGATGCACTTCTGGCTTCAAGAATGAATCTTGGCCCTGGTGGAGCAGTTCCAAAAATGAGAGATACTGTGTGGAACAGGTGTCGTCAATCAATAATCATTGAAGAAGATTATTTTGTTTATGATAAAAAACAAAGACATTTATTAATCTGCGTGGTGAACCAAAAGAGATAAAATGGGTTTTTAGTAACTGAGAACTGTGATGAGAAAGGATGCCACTTCGTGCAAGCATAAGTTAAGTTCCAATATTGTTGATTGTTGTACACACTGTTTGATGACCAATTAGCCTAATTTTCTTGCGCAATGTGTTCAAATCCAAGAAGAAATTGAATCTTGTGGACATAAGATAGTTATCTATTTTTTGCTATTGGCTTTTTTTTTTTTTTT
Organism: Cetraspora pellucida; assembly: GCA_910591915.1. NCBI lineage: Eukaryota > Fungi > Glomeromycota > Glomeromycetes > Diversisporales > Gigasporaceae > Cetraspora > Cetraspora pellucida. The sequence goes on along the minus strand of CAJVQA010001399.1, from coordinate 19,297 downwards.
TTATCCTTTTTTTTTTTTTTTTAGGTTATTTTTTATCCAAAGTTTCACCCCAAGTTTAATCATATTGAAATGTACTGGGAAGTGGCAAAGAAGTATACCCAAAATAATTGTGAATATTCTTCTCTGAAGCTTAGCCAAATGATTTGTGAGACTTTTAACTCTATTTCAATAGAGAAAATTCAGTCTTTCACTAGGTTGTCGTTTAGATGAATGGATGCTTATTAGCATGGTTTGACAGGAAAAGCTGCTGAGTATGCTATCAGACAGCATAAGAGACATTGTTTAATTAATGAAGAAATTATGAATCGAATCAATGCGATTTAAATTAGAGCAATGTATTTTTTTTCGCTTTTAATAATTAATAAATCATATAAATTCTAATCAATCAATATTATGTCACTTTCTTTTAATATGTTAGAGTAGTTAAGAATAAGGCTGAGTATTTGCATTAATTTTTTTTTTATTTTTTACTTGCAAAGGCTAGCTATTCAAGAACACATCCAAAAAAATAATCAAAAAAAAAAAAAATTAAGATGACAATTAATTAAAGCTGTTGCTTTATTTGGATCAATTCCTAATAATTTATTTAAATCTGCAGGTGGTTCTTCACATCTGTGCATATTTTGATAAGTTATTTCACGATTGCTTAAGGCTATTGCATCATTCGGATTAATTTCTAATAATCTTCTTAAATCTGATAAAACTAATGTTTTTAAAAATTCTGCATGCAATTAATTAAATTAAATTTGCAAGATTAGTTGTAACATGGAAATTAATTAAAAGGTTTAAGAAGTATTATCGGTAATTCAAGGTATCAGAATGCACTTTATTTTTTTTCATTATCTAGTTGTGATTGCTACACAAAAGTTTATTTAGTAGATAATCCTAAATTTGGTGTATTTATTGGATGTATTGGATGTATTAAGCTGTCTTCATTCAAATTTGGCATCTATATATAAAAAGTAGATGTTTTATAATGTTTTTGTCTTAATTTAGTGCTTTTAAAAATAGTTGATATCTTATGCTGTCCCACACTGTATAATTCTCTATATATATTTAATATTTAGTTTATCAAATCTGTTTTATTAAAGATAGTTTGTGGGTTTTAATTATTTTGATAATATTGTTAAAAGTTTATATTATCTTTTTATTTAAAATTTTCTAAATAGGTTTTTGTTATTTCAGTTTTTTAGTTTTTTGTACTTGGTAGTTTTATTATAAGTTTATACTAAAGTTTTATGCAATACTAGTAAGCATTTTTTTATATATATATAATATTATATTTTATATAGATAATCTAAACTTTCAAGTTGCTAAATTTAATATACTGGATTACAATTATATAAAGCCAACTAATTAACAGAAAACAGTTAATATAGTACAAATATAATTTTCAAATTTTGTTATAAGTAAAATTTGAATATTAAATTTGTTACTTGAAGAATAACAACCTAATCACTATACTATAATCACTATTCTCTTTATCTAAACCTTATTATTTTTATTACAATTAAATAATCTTTACTAAATTTTATAATATTATTAATATTTATTATTTCTATTTTAACTTTACTTTAATTGCAATTTTTAAAGCAAGTAAAACAATTAACAAACTTAATAAATATTTTTTAATAACTTATTATATAACTTATTTAATTTTTATACTAATAATTTACTAATTAGTATAAATACTAATAATTGTACTATAGGTATTAGCTAAGTATAAGTAGATTATAATAATCAAATTATTTACAAATTTGCTACCAAAGTTCAAATTTAAACATTTTTTATAAAACAAAACTCTTTTCTATTTTGGCTAAAATTTTAATTACTTTTTAAAACTTTATAATTAATATCTATACTAAATTTTAATTTATAATATTCAAATATGTTTAACTAGATATTTTTCAATTATAACAAATCTTTTAAATTTAATTTCTGACTATTATAACATATTCTGTTAAATATTATTAAATTATATAAACTTTTATAAAGTTTAAATCTATTTAAATAATGCTCTTAACAATTTACAAACAATATATAAATAAGCCTTTATTATATTTCAACTACATAAATATTTACAACTTATATTATATATTATTTTTTAAAACATAAAAGTTCTCTGTTAAACTTTTTATTAAATATTTTGTCAAAAATATTTGTAAAGCTTATAATCTTGCATAATAGTTATTATAAAAATATAATAATGAATAAACTCTATTAGTTTATTATATTTATTAAAAATTAATTTAGCAGAATTAAATTCTATAACTTAATAGTTAAACTACCAACTTTTTATAGCTAAAATTAATAGTTTGAATTAGGCTAGAGACAAAATCTAAGAATTTTAAAACTTTGTAACTTAAAATAAAAGCTATATTTTATATAAAGCTCTGTGTAAAGTTTTAAAATAAAGTACAAACATGAATTAAGAATTTTTATAAAAAATTTGACTTTGTAAAAAAAATTACAATATATGATAGTAATATTACAAAAGGTTTAGTTATATGAAGTATTGTGCAATTAGGTTTCTAGAAGACAAAGTATCTATATTTCTTTATCTTTTTCTTTTATTTCTTCTATTATTATATTTAAAATCTGTACTAAGTGCTTTGTTGAGTTTCCTGAAAGGCTTGTGAAATTTGGTTTTTTCAGTATTTCTCTTTTTATAAATATTTTAGTAAGCCTTTTTATTATCACCTTTGTTACAACTTTTCTAAATATTTTAATTAGTGCTATTAAGCAGATATTGTTTAAACTATATCACTATTTTATATCTTTTGGTATAGAGTAAACTTGTATTATCTTCTATTTTATTAAAATTTCTTCTGTTTCTAAGTATAAATCTGCAAAGCTTCTAAAGACTTCTTGTATTTTTGTTCTTGCTTTTTTGATTAGTATATAACTTATGCCTAAAATACCTAGAGCTGTTCTTGTTTTTAATTCTCTTAATGTCTCGTTTCATTCTTTTTTCTTAATTTTTTTTTCAATTTCTGTATACTATTTCTCTCTAATGCTTTCTCTTAGTTTGTATATCTCTTTTCTTTTTCTGTCATTGTTTCTAATTTGGTATTTTTTTTTCTAAACTGTATCTTATAATGTTTTACTATATTTGTCTTAACCTCTTTTGACTTTGTTATTAAATATGTTTTCTTTTCTATTTGCTTGATAAGCCTATAAAGCATTATTTTTTTATATAGCTTATTTAGAAGACTAACGAATATTTTTCCTTGGTCTGTTTTGATTATTTCATATTCTTGTTTATATTTTCTTCTATTTGGCTTCTTTGTATTTGTTATTAGTCTTTTTTCTTTCTTTCTTATAAGAACTTCTACTATCCTTTCATGTTTTCTATCCAAACATATGACTAATACCTTTGTAGTTTTGGTAGTTTTGCATCTATTTTGTTACTTAGTGTTTTTAATTGTTTATTTGTTTTATTTTTTTCTTTTTTTGTTACTTCTTAGTCTCTTTTTATCTTTGCATATTTAATTAATTTTTGAAACTTTATAATATCTTTTTCTTATTGTTATACTTTTTAACTAGTTCTTCTATTTGCTGTTATATTATATATATTTTTTTTAAATATGTATTTATTTGGTACAGTGATAATTACTTATTTTATTGTATCCTATATATTATTTATTTTGTTTATATGTTTCTTTTTACCTTGCATTTCTGTTTGAATGTTATTTAAATTTTTTTTTACTTCTAATTGCTTTTACAGTTCTTATGTATAATTTTTTTAATTCTCTAGTTTTGTCCAATTATATAAGTATAATGTTTTTGATTATTCTTTTTTTTTAATCTCTGCTTTATTGTTTTCTTTTATTATATATTTAATTCATATTTCTGAACTTATTATTTTATGATCATTTTCTATAATTTCTTCTGTTTTCTTAATATTTATTCTTTACAAACTCAAGGTTAATTTTTTTAATATTCAAATATAGTTAATTCTTGTTACAGTTTCCTTGTTTGACTATGTATAATTTTGACTTGTTGGATGCATATCTCTATATGTGTCTATGAAGTTTTATTTTTTCATCCAATTAAAGATTAGTAGTCTTTTAAATTTTGCTAATTATAAATGTTGTTTATCTAATATATTATTTACTGTATAATTAAAATTATTTATAATCACAAATTATATTCATCTTTTCTGTTTAGTAACTATTTCTATAATCTTTTGCTAAATGTTTTTTTCTATTGTCTTGTTACTTAGTAGTATATAGACTTTTATTACCACTAACTCCAATTGCTTAAAGTATAACATGATAAGTATTTATTATCAAAATAAGAAAATTACTAGTTATATAAGTTTTTTTTGTTTTTTTTTCTGGTTTTACAATTTTAAATAAAACATTTTTTGTTTTTACAATAGTAACAAATAGCATCTTAAAAATTATATATTATTTTTTAAGTAAGGTAATTTCTGATTATTATCTGTATAGTAGATCAGTTTGATTAGCAATTTGTTTAGTAAACTGTTTGAATATCATTAATGTTATTTGCAAAGATCATTAGTTATTTAGTTTTTTATTTTACAAATTAATAGAAATAGACCTAAAGACTAAAGCTACAACCAACTCTATTATGCTAACCATTTTTTACTTAATGGGTGGTCACGATTTCATTAGTAAAATTTCTAGTAATTTTGGCCTAAGTTTTGATCACCGACATTGGCCAATCAAAATCGAGGATCAGCTGCGCATTTTTGTGCAGCACCTAGTCCAGGTCGTGTTGATCTTTACAATCTTTACAATAAAAACATTTATGCTAAAAACTTTTATTTCATGGCTGAAGGCTAGCTGCAATGCGAGTTATTTCAGATTTCTCTTTTTTTGAATTTTATATGTTATATGTTGATCTTATAATCGAATTAGGTAGTAATAATGGGGCTTCCAAATTTTACACCGTAGTTTTACTATTACTATATAATGTGATTTTTTCTTTTTATCAGTAACAAAAAAAAAATTTTTAATTTTGCCAGATAACTTAAGAATCGTAAAAACTATTGCCTACGTAGAACAATTTCAAAAATTTTCACCTGATTACATACAAATTAAAATCAGTACGTAGGACATTCATTAAATTTTTAATAATGTATGTAAGCCAAACAGGATTACACGAAGTATTTTATTTTTAATGGAACAAGAAAAATCGGGTTATTTTTAGATAATTAAAGTTAATCACGTAATATGTATAATCGGCATCTTTGGTTCGAATGACGAATGTTGGGGTCTCTAATGCAGGCTTGTTTTTATAATATCTTTTGAATGAAAATATATGTTGATATATATAATGTAAAATACAAAATATTTACAAGATTAAGCAAGAAGGGAGTGAGATATGATAGTAGTTTAATAAGTCTAACGAAATATAGGATCTCTGGCTGCGTCAATGAAGCTCAAAGGTGTTGTTGATAATCATCAAGTTTAACCAAGATTTTCACGTGATAATAAAATCGGCTAGATCTGAAATAACGTAATGAACGAAAAAGAACTTCTTTATTCGGATTAATTAACATAATTTATAACTACTTTAATCAACAGATTTATTTGGAAATTATGATTTGATTCATTGTTCAAAAGCAATATTCACATTGATAAACTATTCTTGAAATAGTCTTATTATGTAATATTATAGTCATTGTATTTGTGGCTAACTTTATTAAAATTCATGTGCATTATCATGAGTGAATGGGTTGTTATTATTATGTTTAGTTATATGTAATTTCCGTTTAACACAAAGATATATTTACAGTATACTATATAAACAAATATTTCAAAAAAAACTAGATAAAAAATTGCGATATATATATATGTCGTAAGTGGAGTGGGTTTGTTAGGGTTAGGGTTAGGATGTATATATGATAGATCGAATCCACTTAGATTCCGTTTCCACTTTACAACATATATATAACAGATATGTGTAGTGTAATTTTTATACGTATAAAAAAAAATAATCCAAGATTTGCAAATATTTATAATTTAAATTGCATATGTTCTTAGAATGTTTTCTAACAGGCATACTACGTACTGCAGTTTACTGCAGAATACCCCAGTAAAATAATGCTTGGGCACGAACCATGGGGTCTCATTTAATCAAATGCAAAATTCTAACGCTAACTTCCCATTGTAAATACAAAATTTTTATGCTCTTTCTATATATCCAGAATTTGGGGCAATATGAAAAAAAGCAAGTGTATATCTTTCATTGTTTACTGTACATAACCATTGGCATCTTTTAAATTGTCCGTTCTTCCATCACTGCAATAAGTTTTGAAGAAATACATTTATTAGCCTTGTCTTAACCGTTCTTGTAATTTGCTTTTCTAATTGTAGATGATATAAGAATAAATGACTTTGATTTTGATTGTGAAATTTTTTATCTTGAATATCATTGTCCATTTTGATTTGTCATTTTTGTATTGTGATTTACCATTGTCAGCATAAGTGTTTCAGGTCGATATTCGCATCAATTGACATAGGCGGCTTAGCCAGCTATATTAGCCAATTCTCTAAGGATTTTTCTTAATCGATTATGTGCATGTCTATATGTACGTTTCTAACGTAATATAAAATAAGATTAGATTGCATCCGCAATATGCTTTATTTATGTATTGTCGATCAATCATGTCACTTTTTTTTTGTCGTTTCTCTGGTGCAGGCAAGAATCAGGGATAATAAGACAAGCTTTAGTATCATTCGTTGAGTTTTTTAATTCCATATGAAGTCGTCGTTTGTGTTGTCGAGTGCTTTAGGTTCGTTAAAAATTTGTAACCAAGGATCAGCTTGAAAATTATTAGATTAATTATAACTTTTATTAAGCTGAAAAGGAGAACCCTTTTATTAACGTCCATGTTTCAGATAAGATTTTTTTTTATTTACTTGTCATCAATGGCCACGCCTATCAGGCGTCGTACCATCACATTCTAGATCATTTTCACTTTGGAAATGTCTTTTATTTTTGGAAATTTTTTTTACTCAGAAAACATTATACGTACAAGATTTTGTTTTTTTTTTTTTATTAAATGTAAAATAAAAAATAAAATAAGATTAGATTCTATAGTCCATAGTTCAAGATTTTGAAATATTAGTGGCAGATTTAATTTTTGAGATAATAGATGGCTTAGCCGGCTTAAGCTTATTAGGTTTTAATCGGCTACTATCACTATCAACATATGAAGAAGTCAAAGATGGTTCAGGAGTAGTTGGTGCAGCAACAGATGAAGTAGACGAAGATTCACTTGACGTGCTAGATACACTGTTGCTACGTTGTGCAGTGGTGTTACCCTTTTCTACAATGAGTGATGATCGATGTGATGCAAGCCTTTTATTATCAATAGGTTTGCTTGTTTTGTGGGAATTTATTCCAGTTTGAGTAATAGAAGAATCTAAATTAGACGCATATAATGATGATCTACGAGAACTTGAGGATAGTCCATTTGATTTCAGTGTTCTTTGTGCTGGATTTGATGATAATGATGATACTGAGTCATTTTTTGCCAAGTATAAACTATTACGTTTTGAAGATGCTGAGTCATTTGAATTTGCCGAGTATAAACTATTGCGTTTTGATGCTATTGAGTCATTTGACTTTGCAGAGTATACACTATTACGTTTTGATGTTGTTGAGTCACTTGAATTTGCAGAATATAAACTATTGCGATTTGATCTCACGGGTGATCCAGCACGTGATTGAGCTCTAGACCTCGAAGGTGAAACCGGCCGACTTATTGCCCGGGAATTTCTTCGAGAGTCGCCAGAAACCGGAGATACTGCCCTACTCTGAGGTCGTGATGGTATATATTGACTATTTCTTCGAGAGTTGCCAGAAACCGGTGATACTGCCCTACTCTGAGGTCGTGATGGTATATATTGACTATTTCTTCGTGAGTTACCAGACACCGGAGATACTGCCCTACTCTGAGGCCGTGATGGTATATATTGACTATTTCTTCGAGAGTTGCCAGAAGCCGGTGATACTGCCCTGCTCTGAGGTCGTGATGGCATCAATTGACTATTTCTACGTGACGTATAATTATCATTTATAGCAGTTGGTGACACCGGTCTGCTGGCTGAAGTTTTAAGTGAAAGTTGACTATCCTTGCGTTTAATAGTTGCCCGATTTTGATCGGTATTTTGACCTTTAGCGGCATCCTTTTCAAAACCGAAGAACATTTGATTGACAATACGTTCGGATATTTCAGTTTGCTGTTGTAATTTACAAAATAAATGTATATTTTTAGTAAAATCAATATGAATATTAATTAGTATTAGACGTTATCAATATTTAACATACCAGAGTGGTTAAGTATCGCATACTTTCGTGCATAAATGGTTTTCTTTCAGCTAAAATAAAAAATATATATATTATATTAAAATAATGAAATTATAAGAGATTTTTTTTTTTTTTTTTTTTTTGAATTTGATGCATTGAAACTTACTCTCTTCATAATTAACACACGCATTGATTAATTGATCTTCAATTTTGACCAAATTGGGCCAACACGATTTTCGCCATTTCTCTTCTTCCAATAAACGGAAAGAGCTTTGGAAGAGACGACGTGGGTCTGATGCCTTTTTTTCAAACTCTGTCATTTTCTAATGAAATATTAGTCGGTTAAAAAAAAATAAATGAAATTAAAGTCATTAATTTTAAAATACAATATCACTATCTACCTCGATCAATGCGCGTCTTTCTAACATCAGCTTGTAAATCTTTGCACATTTTGCGTAAAGTTCTTGCAAGCGCGCAACTTCATTAGCGAGAAGTTCATAAACATCTTCTGCAGAATTGACTGTAAATGAATATTATTAACAAAGATTAAATCGATAATTAGAATGAATAGGCATAATATATTCAAAAGCGAACTCACGTTTGTGTACGTTGGCAAAGAATTCATCACGTTCAAATTGTGGAACAAGACATTTATTCCATAGTTCAACCAATTGCGAAGTATACTGAAAAAGATATGTAATTAGGTTTTAAAATAAATAAATAAAAGTGACAACAATATTTTAAACAAATATTTAAACTTTCTATACCTCTTCGATAGCTTTCTGAATGATTACACGCATGATTTCTTTTAAGCGTTCATGTTCCAAAGATAACTAAAGGAATAAACATTAATAACTCATAAGTAAATTTAAAATAGTTAATAAATACAAATAATTAACATTATAAGATAAAAGCTAACCCGCTCTATGTATTCTTCATCAAGGGAATCGATCAACTCGATTCTTTCCTCTAAAGGAACATTCAATTCCTTATATAGGCTCTTTACATCTTTTTGCATAGCATTCAGCTTATTCTTACGAGTTACATAATCTTTTTCAAGGATGACTAATTTTTCTTTGAGAGTTGCTAAACATTCCGGTGACAATTTCAATCCAGTTGGAAGTTTAGGGGTATAATATGCATATTCACGTTGTACATCAATGATTTCTTGTTGAGCTTGATCATCATCATCATCATTATTTATACTCTTATTTTCAAGTGAAGCCTGTAATGCTTCATAAATATCTTTTGGGTTCTGTTTATCACTAAATAATTCGAACAATCCTTCATCAACTTCATCTTGGGGAATATGATGAAGCGCATCCCAATAATAATGCAGTTTGATCGCAGACTCTTCAAATGCTTCACGTCGACTGGTCTATATAAACGAATGTGATTAGCCATGAAAACTTTGACGAAATCTGAATTTAAGATGAAACATACCACTGCACGAGCCATTTCATTATATTTACATCTCACCTATATACATGAATATAGATATAATTAGTTATGCATCATTATGAGAACAATTCTATGCAAATTTGAAATATACTGTAATAATCTACAATATATAATATATATACAAACCGGTTCAACTACCGAAGTACCAAGATCGTTTTCAAAAATCTATATAATTTATTTTAATTTATTTTAATTGATCAATACGTAGATATAACATGTCTTATTTTGAACATAAACAATGATTCTTTAATTACTTCTTCTGGTGGAACTTTATAATCATTCTCTAATTCTATGACGAAAGTTGAAAGGTTGTCCAACCATTTTTTAATGTTTGTTTTGGTAAGGGCCATTTCCTAAAAAGGTAAAGATCTGATTAACCAATAATCTCCGGTTAAATGGAAAGTCCGAATATTAAAAATTACATACCTCTCGTAAAGAGTCTCGGATGCACCTTAGTTCATCACGTGCTGAATCATTCAATTCAACGTTCAATGCAGCGGCTTTTGGTATAACGGTATCGACCCTCCGACCAAATATTTGACAGCACTCTTCTATCTCCACCTAAAAAAAGATAGTCATTGTATTAGTAATAAAGAAAAAATCATAATAGATACGTAAAAATTAAAAGTACCAGCAAATCCTCTATTTCAGCCGAAAGAGCCGATTTCCAGAGAATTTGTTCTTGAATAAGTTTGTCAAATTCCGTTAATACTGCCTAAGTTTTTTTAATACATAGCATGACTAAGAAGCATGAGATCAAGCAACCATGAAAAGATTAAAAAGAAATAAAACGGTACCTGCAGTTTTCCACGCGCCCACTCCGACTGATCGCTATAATCTCTGTCGACTCCTTCGTTTGCAGAACGATACTCTGACCATAATAATTTAAGGTGGTCAATTTTAAAGTGAAGGGCGTCCATATTTACAACGAATATTGAATTTTGGGTTCGACCAAAGATTACGGGTAACAAAAAAAAATTGGCGTAAAAAGTTCCAAAAGATACTTATATCCGTTTATTCAAAAACAATATAGACAAGGAACTAAAAGAAAGATATTCACACGAAAAGCTTTATTCGCATGAAAATGAAAAACCCAAATTGGATTTGTTTCAAAACTTATAAAATTTCAAGAGACGAATACTAAGGGGTACACAAGATTTTAACGAATTAGGAGATGTTTGAATAAAAAAAATGTTCCTTTCAAAAATTAAATATACTTGCAGCCCGTCAAAAATAAAAAGATCAGTAGATAAAAAACCAACGGAAATTTATTTTTTTTATATGTATGGAAAGGATTTGCCTATATTTACGGTAAATATATTTTCTATGTAATGTATATATGTATATATATAATATAAGTCATCTATATTATCTATATAGCATAAAACTAGTTTTAAACTTTTTGCGTGTGAAACTTTTTTTCCACGCTTGACGATTCAAGCCTGGATTAAGATATGAATAAATACTGTGCATATAACGATAATAATAATTGACCATAACGCATAACTAAAAGTTAAACATTTTCATTTATATATATTCAAAAAAACATCTAGATATTGTTATTAGACTACGCCACAAACATAAAAAAGTAGCACAGAACAATTTACATTGTTAAAAAAAAAATTCTGACACAAAGAGATGGAGGTATATAAAGATGGGATAATCATTAAATTTAAACATAATATCCGAACGCAAGTACATACGTGCCTACGTATGTAAGTGTATATCCTACCTGACCTTTACCTATGATAGCATCATTTACTTTAAGGCTACTAACCGAATAACAATTGGCGCCTTTTTCTCTTTGTTCCTAAATCTATCGGCATCGGTATGATTCGGAGATGTTACTAACTAGCTACTAACTAAATATTGTATACCCGTCAAAAACTCGTTTAAATTTTACTGCGCAATCGTTAAATTATTCGGTCGTTCCCTATGATTTTCCTAAAGTTTCATGTCGACGTCGTGCAATGACGTTTACTTACCCAAAGAGTGTAGAAAAACAAGTTATTCTTGCTTACATGCGTGGACTTTGTTGGATTCTGGTTATGGATAAATGTGTTGTTCGCGTGGCTTTTTTTTTTTTCTTTTTTTTTTAGACTGTCCCACTAATAAATACTAATAGTGCATGATTGTATTTTTAGATGGTTTTTTTCAATCGTGTTACCTATTGCAGTTGGCTGAAACGATAAATACTCTATCTATCTTGTTTCCAAATTCTAAATACCCCTAAGTCTATAATGGAAATATTAATACTACACATATTACTTTTTGAAATCCATACTCCAACCATATGAATTCAACAAAAATGCCGTGTATGCCGTGTGTATGCAACGGTAATGAAACAATTGTTTTCTAAAAAAAAAAAAAATGTTTCGTACAAAAAGAAAAAGATTATCTATTATTACATTAATTCCTATTTTTTCATTGTGTATAATTAAATTGGCTAAACATGTCTCTATTTTATGCCGTAATAATAGATATTTTACCAATCATAAATCTTCACGATGATAGTATATAATAAGAATAAATGCAAAACGTCTATACGTACCTATTAATTCGTTTCTTTTAATAACATTACCCGGTTAATAAATTTTGTTATGGGGGAATGCATATTAAATTTCCAAACCGAATTTTCATGTATTACAATTGTTTATACGGACGCAAATAACATATCTTGAGTACAATGAACTATCATTGTTTTAGCAAAAGTTCATCGAATTTTTAATTTAGTTTTTAGTTTTATCATTCGTCTATTGATATTAATGATATACCCTTGACTTTGTTTTTCAATTTTTATTTGTAACCTAACTGATTATTTCATGCATATTACCAAATCGGTCTTTATTGTGAAGGCATATGATTAAAAGTAGCTAACAAGGGTTATAGTGTGAATTGGGACTGCCCATAGAAGTAAGGGGTTTGAGAATATCTATACCAGATATGCATTTTTTAAACCATTTTTAAAGCATATCGATATTTATATAACGGTTATAAGCCATGTTTCACAAAAGAAGACTTTCATTTGATTAGCTAGTTTATGTATGCCTATTGACCAATCAAATTAGTCAAAGAACAAATATCATTTATCGTTTGTTTTAAACAGTAATTTCCATTTTATTACAATATTTATTATACGTAAATAAATGACGAACATTACTTATAATTATTTATTTACCATTTTGATCCAAATTAAATTTTATTTACGTACCTGTTACGTAGTAAATTAATTTTTGTAACATTTTTTTTTTTCCCTTAGGCAGTCACGCTAGTACTTTATTAAGATTCATGAAATTATTTTTGCAATTACATAGGTGTATCTAACAACTAAGTCTAACATCATCTGGTCACCCTAATGGCACCTAAGTACAATCTGCCACATTACTTCAAACAGAAGTAAACAGCTTGTCTGACTACTTAAAGTCCATAATGAAAGGATCTTCTCTCTTTTATGACAAGTTTCAAAATTGTCTTCCTAGCTTCATCTTTGATTTGTTTTTTCTTTTTTTTTAATTATCAAGCAAGAATATTCTATAATTCTTACCTAAAGAACAATAGGATATAAGAAAAAAAAAAACTAAAAAGGAAGTAAAAAAAAAGAGGAAACTAACTACAAAATCTAAACATAAATCAAAAAAAAAAAAAAAGATAAAAAAAAAACAGACAAAGAAAAAGAACAAAAAAATATGAAGACACTATTTTTGCCTATGTATGGTTTTAAAAAATTCTATATAATACTAAATAAAGAATATTTTACATTTGCTTTATCTCTGTATTATAATAAATTCTATTTATTATATGAAAAAAATAATCTAAGTTTTTATTTTCTTCTTGAATTTGACACATGTCATCCATCATAGGTTCAATATTCATTTCATAATTTTCTCATGACTAACATTACTAATTTGAAAAAATAAACAGTGTCGATTCTTTGGAGAAGATATGTCATATTTCGCACTTTTTGGTAAAAATTTTAAAAGAAAAATCCAGTAATAAGAGTGGAAAGAAAAATCAACTTGAGAAGAAGTTGTAAGAGTTATGCTATATAGAATATTATATTAAACCAAGTAACTATTTAGGCCTAAGCCTTTATAGTATTTGACAAAGCTTCAGAGCTTATCTATTACTTCTTTACTTAGTAATACTTGTGTTTTATACCAGGAACTTCATTTACAAAAGTTAAAATCTTTTTCAGCTCTTTTCAATTACAACTAGCATGTAGTAAATAGTTTCTTAATTACCTCAAAGTAGAGTTTTGTTACATTTAAATATAATAACTATATAGTTTTCATAGATCAGACTTTTTGAAAAAAATTGGTGTGAAGGATTGTCAGAAACAGTTATCTTTTTATTCATTTTTGTAACATTAAATTAATTCAAATAACTATTAATATAATATAAAATTAGGATTATTTTTTAATAATTTAATTAACTTTTAAAATTAGGCATTTTTAAGATTTGTATTATTTTATTAAAAATTTTTTATTAATAAAATATATAATATAGCAATGTACAAACAATATATAATATAGTTAAACAAATAAATTTTAAATTATTATTTAATAATTTTAAATTAGTTAAATAGTTTATTTTTTTATTTTGGTAGTCTTGTTAGTATTTTTTATTAAACTTATTATATAAAAAATTGTATAAATTAAAAAAAATTGTTGTTTACCTCTAATTAAAAAAGAAAAATAAATACAACAAATATAAATTTATTAAACAGAAAACAAAATTTAACAAAAAGAATTACATCAAAAATTAGAGTTTTTGTATTAAAAAAAAAACTTTTTTTAAGAATTGAACAAAAAAAAATTACAAAATACAAAAACTTGATATCAAAAAAGAAGAAAAAATAAATAATTCTTGAACAAAAAAATAGATAAAGTTGTTTTAAATATGTTTTTATGATTTAAAAAAAATAAATTTAAATTTAAAATTAATACTAATAGTAATAATTTAAAATAAAGAAAACTAACTAATTATTTTAAATTAAAAACCAGAACAAAATTTAGAAGCTCTAATTAGAGACTTGTATTAGGTTCTGTAATTCAGATCAGAAGCAAAATTTTATAATTGCAGACTGAACTAGATCAAAAAATTTGTAAAATTTTATAATAAATTTTGTATATTAGGTTAGGTCAAGCTAGACTAAAAAAAAAATTTAATATATACAAACTGAATTAAACTGACAAAAAAATTTTATCCCTAAATATAAACTAAGCTGAATTTTAAAAATTAACAATTTGCAAGCTTTTAACTTTAATTATCTTTTAATTAAATATATTTTAAACTTAAAACAAAAATTTAAATATTTAATACTTTGAAGATTTAATCTAAATTTTTTTAAAAATAAAATTTAAAAGAAAAGTTTTAAATAAAATCAAAAATACAACTTTTATAATAAGTTAAATATATGCAATCAGATCTCATTATAATTACTTTTAATATAGTCACAAACTTGACATAATTATTGTTTTTTTTTTACTAACTAAAATTTATACTAGATTAGCCTCAATATAGTCACAAATATGATATAGTCACTATCACATAGTTTTTTAAAACCAACCTTATTAGATTTACCTCAATATAATTATAAAAAACTTAAAAACAAACTAAGAATCTGAAAAATATGGTTTTTAACAAAAAATATCATATTTGATATATGTTTTTACCCTATTTTACAAAGTCAAATTAGTTTTATCTGAAAATGCTATGCAGTTAACATAGATATACATACAATTAGGGTACTGGCAAAATAGTAGAAATGAATAAGTATAAATGTATGAATGGAAATAAGAATATTGATAATCATATAAATAAGTATAAAGAATAAAAGTAGTTAAATATTAAACTATTTTATCAACATCTATAGTTTAGAATTATGCGATGCAATAGGTAATACAATTGAGATCAATTATGCAATAAATGCGAAATAAATTTAAAATTATGCAAAATAATTAAATAGAAGATGTGATTTTTAAATCTTCTCTGAAAAGATTATTTATTTATTAAAATTTTAAAAAATTCAACATTCTAAAAAGATAATTGCATGTTGAACAAGAGTTTTTTAACAATATATCTCATTTTTATTGCAAAATATGTCAGTTTTGGGAATTTATCTATTAACTATATACTTTGTAATTTCATTACTGAATTTCTGATATGTATAATAAAAAAAATCTCAAGAACCTAGACTGAAATGTACTAGAATCCTGATCAGTAGGCTAGAATTAATCAATTTTATTAAGACTACTAAAAATTTTCTAATTGTATAAATAAAATTTTAATTTTTAACTTAGAGACTATTAAATAATATTTTATCAAATTTTATTTAACTATTTATATGATATTGCAATTTACAGAAATTAAAACAAATTCAACAATTTGATTAGTTTTTTTATTTGCTTATCTTACGAATCACTTATAAGACTGCTTGCAAAAACATAAGATTAAATTGTATAATTTTTTGATTGATTAATTGACACTTCTTAAAATTTGGTATAACAATTACAAGTTGAATAAATACATAAAAGATAAATAACAGTCTGTCTTTTATATCCTAATAGCTATCTTTTATTTATCTATTTATATAATCTATTATACTACAGTTATTTGGCAGATATAGAACAGAATAAAAGATAAATATCAGTAATATATCAAAGTTAAATATAAGTTAAATAAAGGTCTTTTTTTAATATTCTATTATTTATCTTTTATATTATAATTATAAATCTGTTTTGCTATCATTATTTGATAGCATTGAATATTAATATTGGTATTCCTAAATAAATATAGGTTAAATATAAATTAAATATGAGTTAAATTTTAGATACTTTAACATAATGATAGCTATATTTATTTATTTACTTATATTCTATTATACTATAGTTATTTGCCAGATATATAGTAGCATATAAGATAAATATTAGTACTTTATAAAAACTAAATATAATAAAGGTATTTATTATCTGTTCTGCTGTTATTATTAGATCATTAAATTTGAATATTGGTATTTAAATAAATATAAGTTAAATATAAGTTAAATATAGGTTAAATTTTAGATACTTTAAACATTCTAATAGCTATATTTATATGTTTACTTATAATCTGTTATACTACAGTTATTTGCTAGATATATGGTAGCATATAAGATAAATGTCAGTACTATATAAAAATTATACAATAAATATTTTTACTCTGATATTTATCTTTTATAAATCTGTGTTGCAGCTGTTATTTGGCAACATTAAATCTAAATATCAGCATGAGTATCAAAATAATTTTATGAATATAGGTTAAATAAAAGAATACTGATATTCATAAAGTAAATTAAAGTAGAATTTAAGTATAACTATAAATAATATTAAATAAAAAGAGATTAAAAATATTCTAATATTTATCTAATATGAATATTGGTATAATACTAAATATTGATCAATTTTATATTTATTATGAAATATTATATACTTATATATTAATAGCAAATACATAAAATATATAATATTAAATTTTTATTAAAATTTAGATAAAAAATATCTATTTTCTATTAATATTCCTAGAGCTTTTAGAAACTTTATGACTTGAATGACTTCTGCTATATCATGATTTAGAAGATTTAGTGCTATTGATAAGACAGATATTAGAATCATTTTTAATTGATTCTAAATTATAAAAATAATAAATATAATAAATTAATTAAAAATGTTGTTGATTTACATTATTTTATATTTTAAAAAATTCTATATTTCTATTTAGAATATTAGAAATATAAGTTTTGAATTAGAATTATAATAGCAAGTTATAAAAATTGGCAAATATATTACCAGATTCATGATTAATAGCAGATTTACTTTGGTTTATTGTTCTAATAGCATTATTATTATCATTGTCATTAATTATTGTCATGGGATTTTCAGAATTATATAAATAAAATATTATAAAAAATTTAGTATTAAAAACATTAAAAATTGTACTTATACTTACTAACAAACCTTAGACAAATACCAAACCCCTAAAAAAAATTTGCTTTTTGTAAATAAAAATTATTAATAAAGATTTTTAAGATATTAGTTTGAATTAAAGTTTAAAACTGAGCATGAACAAACCAAAAATATAGTAGTTTGAAATTTGAATAACAAGTATAATTGTACTAGAAATAATATTATATTTAATAGAGCATTACTAGATATTGTAGTAAA
This sequence comes from Cetraspora pellucida, assembly GCA_910591915.1. Lineage (NCBI taxonomy): Eukaryota > Fungi > Glomeromycota > Glomeromycetes > Diversisporales > Gigasporaceae > Cetraspora > Cetraspora pellucida. The sequence continues at coordinate 1,349 of CAJVQA010001399.1, read as the reverse complement.
AGCACTACTAGACATTTTAGTAGAAGAATTTCTAGAATTTGTATTAGAGGCATTTTTATTGAGATTTTTATTAGAAACACATCTAGGATTTGTATCAGAAGCAAAACTAGGCCTTGGATCAGAAACAATACTGATATTTGTATTAGAATTATAACTAATATTTGTATTAGAATCATAACCAGCATTTGTATCAGGTTCATAATCAGGGTTTGTATTAGGATCTTTACTAGAGTTTGTATTAAAAAGAATATCAAGGTTTGTATTAGAAGCAATATCAGGATTTGTATCAGAAGGAATACCAGGAAAGGAACTACTAGAACTAGAACCAAAACCAAAACCAGAATTATTAGCATCAGATAAATTATTAAGAGGATTATAGTAGTATAAAATACATCAACTAGAAGTCTCAATTGGTGGTATATAATTATTTGTAACTTTATTACTTTTCTACTGATTTCTTTTTGGCTTATTTTGATTTTGTGTCATAAAAGTATCTTCGCATAGCAACAAAATTTGATTCAACTAACAAGTATATAAGTATATAAGTACTGATATTTAAATTTGTATAGATTATCTATTGTGATAGTTACTTTTTTTGACCTCTATTCCTTTCTTACAATCTTTATAACATAATTGTGCTAGTTCAGTTCGAGATCTTGCCAGACTTTTTTTTTTTTTTTTCTTCAGCTAGTTCAGCATCTGTTTCAGATATCTTATCACTATAGTATCTACTTTTTTTTATTATTTTTTTTAAATCATTCAGAGCCTGGCTCTTTGGTATATTAATGAGAAAAAAGCTTTTGAGGTGCCCATTATTTATTTTTTGTAAGTGAGTAAACTCTTTTTTTCACTGATTAATTTTCTAAAAAATATATTTAAAATTAATCTGATACTTATATATGCAAAATTTTGATATCAAAAATTTTTTTACAGCAATCATCTTTTGATTTTCATGATTTTTTGCACAATTTTGCTTATCTTTTTCTGAGACTTGCTGTTTTTAATACTTCTCTCTTTGGTGCTGATGATGTTATTTAATAATTTTCAAGATCTGATAGTTATCTACTTGGTACCTTTCTACGTCTCATTTAATAATTTTGAAAGAATTTTGGAAGAACTTCTTTTTAAATTCTAACCAAACTTTAGCTAAATTAGGTTTTCTGGTTTCTTTTAATCTAGCAATTGAAATTATAATATTATTTTATTATAATAAATTTAAATAACTAAATAAATATATATAAACTTCCAATTTTTATTTGAAATATTTTAAATAAAAATATGATCTGATGCTGTTTAAGAGAAATAAAAAAGCAACCTAATATTTGTTTAAGCATTAAATAATTATAATA
>CAJVQA010001398.1:0-25823 GCA_910591915.1 Cetraspora pellucida | reverse complement strand
TAATTTTCAATTTATTTGTTTTGTACAAATAGTAGTAGCTATATAGTTAGCAGTTTAATGATTAGCCCTGACTGCAAATGTTGGCCTTGGCTATAGCATATATATATATAATTATTTTAAATTATTAATAAAGATATAAGCAAGGCCTTACCTTAATACCAAAAAAAAAAAAAATTTAATGTTTAACATATAGCAACTTAGTTTATATTACAGAAATAAATGTACAATCTCCATTAGTTATAACTGTTTATATATTATAAAAAGTCTTGTTCTTAACTATTTGTTTTAATTAACAAAATACCTAACAAAAGTTTTGTACTGTTTCATTAACAATAAGGCAGCTTGCTATAAGAAATGTAACTTTTATTGTATCAACATCAGTGACAAACAAAAGTAACATTCCAAATTGATTTATTTTATATATAAAATCTATTAACAGAATCTCTAAATAACACTTAAATATAAAAAATACTAAACAGATAGTAAAAAATAAATAATGAAGTTTGTTATTATTGACTAAATAAGTAACTTGATATTTATTATTATTGTTTAAATTATTTAATAGTTTTGTAGTTTAAGACAAACCTTTCATATAATTACAGAAATAATAACTTAAAGAATTATAAATGTCCTTATTATAAATATATCTATTATACTGTATAGTTAACATATTTACAATTGTTAATACTGATATACCATTATCATAAAGCATTTGTATATACATACTTTCATTGATGCTTAATCTATAGTAGTCAGAATCAAATATAACAGTAGCAGAATTCAAAAAGTAATTGTGTTCAAGGCTAACACTTTTTACATAATATTTATTTTTTATCTAATAAATTACTATTTTACAAAAGCAATCAATAGCAATACTTTTAGTCTTTCTTAATTTAATACTTGTGTTAGATGCAATACTAGCATAATAACAAACAATTTCCACTCTAGTAATAAAGCTTATACTTCTTTCTGTATAATAAAGTTATATAACAAAACTTTAATTTATTGCATAAGTATTAATGTGTTGCTATACATTATACCAATCATCAAAGATTTGATCAACTAATACTGTAACATGATTATTGTTAGTTAAATGTTTATTCAGATAAAATTATATTATGGTCATTATTAAAAAGGTTGAAAAGATTATCATTTACTGTAACTACATTATTACTAGTTGAAGATGCTTGTTCAGATAAAATTATATTATAACTACTATTAAAAAGGTCAATAGAATTATCATCTATTGTAACTGTATTATCAATAGCTAAAGTAGTTATTTAGATATTATAGTTACTGTTAAAAATATTAAGAGAATTGTTATTTATTATAATTGTATTATTACTATCTAATAATGCTTGTTCAGATAAAATCATATTGCAACTACTATTAATAAAATTAAGAAAATTATTGTTATAACTATTACTAATATTAATATTATAGCTAGTTTTAACTTTATTATTACAGTTATTATTTTTAAACAATCATTTAAAATTTATTTTATATTGCAGTAATTAACAAGTTTTATGGTGTTTATAGCATAAAAAAAAAAAAAAGGTTGTGTATATAAAGAGTTTATTCTTAATAACAGATTTAAGTAAAAAAAAGTAAAAATTAACTTTTCATATTATTATATTTTGTAAGAATTCAAACTCAAACTAAGATCCCTGTATTTTACATTTATGTGATTTTATATTCAAAGATTTTAACAGAAAAATAGCATAAATTTGGCCTTATGTTTGAAGTAGACAAAAGCTGCATGTAGTTGAGTAGATTAAAACTGTATAAAAAAATTCTATACATTAAAAATTTATTAAAAAGATGCTAATTTTTTATAAACTAACAGTTTGTTGGTTCTTTTTGAATTTGAATTATTTATAGTATATTAAGTTTATTTGTAATAACATCTTAATTTAGTTTAAATTTAACCAAATTAGTTTCAAGTTGACTAAATTCATATTAGCTTAATCTGAATTTAGTTCAAGTTGAACTAAACTCAGATTAGCTTTAACCTGAATTAGGTTCAACTTGAACTAAATGCAAATATAATTAATAGTGCAGCTAAATTAGCTTATGTTAAAGAATAATTATATGATCAATATTACAAAAATAATAATCACATAACAAATTTTAATAAATAATTTTATATATAAAATAAGACATACTAGTCACAAAATCATATAACAGATTAATTTAATCTAGGTTAAAATAGAATTTTTTTAATTAAAATTACTTATTTTTTTTTTTTTTTTTTTTTTACTCTTTGACTAGTCTTGCCAAGATCTTTCAGTGATTCTTGCATTTTTCAAACTAATGTTCTCAATATACTCCTGGATCTGAACCTCGACCTCTCCTGGTCCATACTTTTAAACTTTCCAGAAGCGATCATTGCATCGATCTCTGCTAGTATCGGAAGTCTTCACCAAGCTCTATCAAAAACTAGCTATTGCTATGAGTTCATATAATATCTCTCATTGTCAGACTTTCAGCCTCACATTACATCTCATGACTTCAGTTATTTCAAATCAAATTCTAACTCATGTTCATTACCAGGTGGCTTCTCAATCACAGATCACTTGTCTTTTTTAGAAATAAGTCTGTTTGATGATGTTCTGGGTCTCTGGTATTATGGTGTTGCAGTTCTTTATTTAGAAATGCATCTCTACAATTGCTATCACTAGGATTTAAATTGGCAACCTTGTGATTTGTGATCTCAGAGTATAACTGCTATGCTATTAACCCTAGAAGTCAAAAATTACTTATTATTATATATTAAAAGTAATAAAATATATAATAAATTAAAGAAAAAAATATTATTATTATTTTCAAAAATTTTAATAAGTTCTTTAATAGTAAAATTAAACTAGAAATTTTATCTAGTTTTTATAAATCAAGAAAATAATAAAAGATTTAAAATAGAAGATGGCAATCTTAGTGTAATAGTTGGGTTGTCATCCTTCAAGTGGCAGATTTAAGATTCAAATTCTACTTATAATGAAATTTGGAAATTAATCTGTAATACAAAAAACTGTCTCTTGTCAATCAGTTAGATTTAAATATCTGTAATCTTGGGTATAACCAATTGGATTCTACTCATTATTGAGAGCCTAGAATATTTATATGAAGTATAATATTATATGTATATAGAAGAATATTAATAACTAATATTATATAAGACTTTAGTGCAAATTTATGATAAGATTACCAGATGTAAAAGACTAAGAAACTGAGAAGACAGAAGCTTACTTGGAAATTTCCAAGTAAAAAATAGTACAAACCTTTAACAGTGCTATTGAACTGACAGAAGTCTAGAAAACTCTAATAAGAAATAGGCAGATATAACTAGATAAAATGTATAGAGAAGCATATAAACAACTAGGCTACTGGAATTGCTAAAGAAAAAGAATACTAAAATATACCATACCAGGCTATCTGAATTGAAAGTTTGGAGAGTTTGTCAGATTCTGAATTAGATAATAGAAGGATGAAAAGAAGAAAACAGAAAAATAGGTACTAGGGTTTGAATGAACTTTACAAAAATAAAAATAATGTAATGTAGTGATTAAACAAATAACCTCTATAACTGCAAATATTAAGTAACTATAGTGAGTTATATAAAACTAGGTCAGCTATATGTAGGCTCTAGTAATGATGCTTCTAAAGATACATTGTATAAAATAAGATATAAGGTTCTAAAGATATAGGTAAAATATTTAGACCTTCTTAACTAACATCTGTATTAGAAAATAATTTAGTAATATAGTAGAAATTGTAGTACAAAGAGTTTAAATAAGCAATGCTTCTAGTTAGGTTGCAGGTATGACAGCTAGTATAGAACTATTAGCAGACTATTTAAATTAGACACTAAAAGTGTATATATAGCTAGTTGTACTCTTTAATGTAAAATAACTTCTTTGAAACTTCAGTTATAAGTTTCTATATCCTAATTTACTAAATAAAGTTCTAGTCTTAAAAAATAGCTAGTTTAATTTTAAAAAAAAAATTTTTAAAATATTATTAATTGATAGTCCGCCAGTTATCTGGACAAAATTGTGATGCAGATCATATATATATAAGGCTCAAATTGAAAATTTTAGGTCATATGCAAAAGCTTAAATTTTAATACAATTTTAACAAACAAATAGTGTAAATGGTAGAACAATACTACATGGTTTTGGGGTTAAAACCATTTCGAATAAAAGTTTTTTGTTAAAAACTTTCTTTGGATACATGCGGCATTTACTATAATAAGTATAGTTAGGTTAATTTGAATTTATAGATGTATTAACTATAATTTCAAACCAATTTTTTTAAAAAGTAGGTTATTTATAATAACAGCAGAGACCGTTGCATGTAACTATCAAATCTTTATCAATAACGCTAATCCATAAATGATATATATATAGAAGATACTTTTTTTTTTTTTTATTCTGAAAAGTATATTTATTGATGATTACAGAATTACTTGTCTTTGTAGTATGCTAAAAATTTCAAAGATTTTGCAAGGATTATTATTGTTTAAGTATACTAAAAAAACTTTTCTTTATATTTTAGAACTTAATTACCTTAGGCATGTCAATAGGTTTTACCTTTTTGTACATATGTTTTGCTGACAATTTACAAAGGAAACTATTTGCATTAGAAGCCAGAATAATCAGATTTCATTTTTCTTTTTAATGTATAGTATATATATAAGTGTAACAATATGCTTGTCTTTTTCTGATTCTAATTGCATTTGACAACTTCATATTACCTATTTATTAGCTAGAGCTAGAGAGTTAGCATCTGGATATTGGATCCAAATATTTAATTTTTAATAAAAAAATATTGAATTTTTATTGAAATTTAAGTTTGTTACCCTTATTGATTGAAACTGTATAGTATGTTGGTTAAAAACTGAAATTATTTTCACTGGCGAAATACTTTTGATCAACATTATATATTTCTTTAACATACTTCTTATGTTCGTTCTTTTTAACTTCATTATTAAGAATCTGCAGAAAAGGATAACGCTAATGACTGTTTTGTGCTTGGCAATTGTCATGAAGATGGAATTGAAGTTAAAAGGATGAATATAAGGTGTTCATTTATTATCAAAATCCATAAAAATGGGCAATGCTGGTAAAACAAGTAATATTATGGAAATAAATGGATACTTCATATTTATTCTTTTTAACATTAATTCTATAACAATAACAATATCCAACATTAGATATTCCATTTTATGTTTATCCTTTTCAATACTTATTCCATGATGATAATTATATTTTTCATCAGCATTACCCATCCTATGTTTATTCTTTTTAACACAAATTCCATGAAAATAACAATATCCAACATTATATTTTCTATTAGCATTATCCATCCTATATTTACCCTTTTTAACACCATTTCTATAGCGATAACAATATCCAACATTAAATGTTCTATAAGCACCACCCATCTTATATTCATTCTTTTCAACACCAATTCATTGGCGATAATAATGTCCAACATTAGAGAATCAGCCAGGGCAGACCTCTGAAGTTTGGGTTATATGATATATGCCATTGCAGTAGAATCTAGTATTTTAGTTATCTACAATTCACAGGTCGAATGAATGAATAAAGGGTGAATAATAGGTAAATAACAAAAAAAAAAACTGCCATTATTCTACCTTATATCTGCCAAATAATAGCAGCATAACAGCAGCATAACAGCAGAATAACAGTAAAATAACAGGAGGTTTGTCAATATGAGTAACATAATAGTAACATAATAGCAAAATAATAGAACAGTTTCATTATTTTACTTTTAGTCTTTGTAACTAAAAGTAAAATAATAGAACTGTTCTATTATTTGCTATTATGTTACTATTATATTACTCATATTGACAAACCTTCTGTTTTTTTACTATTATTCTGCTATTATGTTGCTGTTATGCTGCCATTATTTGGCAGAAATAGAGTAGAATAATGGCAGATTTTTTTTTGTTATTTACCTATTATTCATTTTTTATTCATTTATTCAACCTGTATAAACAATACTTAGCTTATAACTTTTATAGAGTATATTTAGAAAATATTAATTAAAATAATTAATAACAAACTTAACATATTTAAAAAATATTTAATATTTAATAACAGCAATTATATAATATTATTTAGTACATTTATAGCTTTATTTATAGTTATATTAATACATATTATAGAAATGCAAATATATAAAAACAAAAATTATAATTATTATTACAAAACATATCAAAAATTTATAATTTTGTTTATATTTTACTATTATACAAAGTCTTATAATAAATCAAGTTACCAAAGAACTGATTGAACTATAATTAATATTTTTATAGCCCAAGTCAATACTATAATTACAAACTATAATCATATACAAAAAAAATATTTAGTATATAATAGTTAAATTAAAAAAACTAATTATTTCTTTATTATAATACATATATTATAACTTTTTTCTAATTCGAGTTATTAAAAAATATACAAAATATAAAATAGAAGCAAATATATTTATCTTGACAAATAATCTTATTATATACAAAATTAATCACTCAGTATTAGCATATATGAATAACACTATTTAAATAGCAGCATCAAAAAAAGACTATTCAAAATTTATAGTTATAAAATTTGATAATTAAACTAATATTTAAATTAATTTAACCAAATTAGTTTTAGTAACAAATATAACCAAAATAAGATTTATTATAATATTTAACAACAAAACTATCTTAAACATTTTGATAAAAAAAACTTTTAGATTTCTTAAATACTAGTACACAATAGAAAAAAACAAATTTTTATATATCAAATTATAATATCAAAAATAACTAATATAATTAAAAAAATTAAAATATTTAAACATTACAGAAAAACAAATTATATATATATTAATACTATAATATTCATTAAAATTGCCTATTATATCCAGAACTTTAGACTACTTAATACTATATATAACAATATTATATACAATTATACAGCTATAGCAAAATATAAAGCAGGTCTTGAGAGGGTGTGGCAATCTAGTAAAGTAGTCAAATTGTCAACTTTCAAGTGGTAAGTTGGATGTTCAAATCCAATCAATAGCAAAAATTTGAATAATCATCTATGTAAGATTTATATTATGGCAACTGTTACTAATAATTAGGTTAGAATACCTGTAATGGTAATCATACCAACATGACTAGTAGGTTATAGAGTATTTGTGCAATGTTGAAGTTATATAGAGAAATGCAAACTGACAAATCGAATGATGCAAACACTAGATAAATCTTTGTGCCTATATAAATTTATTGAAATTGGGTAACAAGAAATCTATTTGAAAAGACTCAAATAGAGAGATAGCTAGATCTTTGACAGTTCTACTGTAAAGACTAGCCTGGCAAAATAGATACCAAGGTCTAGTATCTGGTTGTAGTAACCAGATGGACAAGAACCTCTGGGTTAGGAGTTTCAGAAATACCACCAATCAGATTGTCAGAATGAATCTGAGAAAAAGAATAATAAGCTGATCCAATATACTAATAAACTGGTTATAGTTCTATATAGGCTATTTGGATTAGAAGTTTGATAAAAAAATAGAGGAAAAGGCAGAGATATACTAAAGTACTGAGATTATGCTGTGAAGTAGATGCTGGGATCTAAGTGAACTCTACAAAAACATAGTAGTTTAATAGTTAGCTCTGATTACAAGTGTTAGTTTTACTATAGCAATATCTAAGTTAAGTGTAAAAATGAATACAGAAGACTCTAGAGGGTTTACCTTGAGGATAAATTAGTTCTAAGGTTGAGATGATGATCTGAGCATCTGGGTATGACCCAGTGAGTTAACACAGGTTACAGGTTCAAAGGGTTTAAAGTAGAACATCCAAGCAAAGGTGTTAGATACAGCAATTGGTAAGGAACCTTCAAGCAAACTTCTTAAATAGGTAATATAGAAAAATTACATGTGTAGCCAATTGTACACTCTTCTGTAGTAGTTTATTGAACCACAATACTGATAAGTAATTAATAAAAGTCAAAAGACCAAAGAGATCACCTTAATAAAAAAATAAAAATAAAGCAGGTTTTGTTATATTTATTTCAAATTTTACAATATTTTATTACAAAATACATGCTTTCAAAAAAGTTGATAAAATTCAAAACTAACAACATATAGTCAAAACAATTTATCAGCTCAACTATTCCAACTCTTATAAATTTATTTTCAAGATTTCCATTTATTAACACTGATTTAGGTGCTTTTCTTTATATAAGTTACATGCTATGCTTAATAGTCATAAACAAATAATTTTATTTGCCAATTTGGCTTGTATACTTTTCTTTATATAAGCACATGTTGTGCTTAATATTTACATGCAAATATTTTCATTCACCAACACGGCTTAGGTACATACGTATATTTCTTATAACTACCCCAGTGTTACTACCAAAAAGGTGCAGTCATGTGATATCTTTGTGGCACAAACCAATAAGATTTCAAGGTTAGGTGTAACGCTGCACGATTAGGAAAATTAGTTAAGCCAAAAATCGCTTAGAACTCAAAAACTTACATAGGAAACCATCTTTAGTGCACAAACAAAAAATTTTCCTTGTGAGATTTTACTAATACACACTCACTAACATATAACTATAATATAGCCTTAACGAGGGAAGACCATTAACTATATATAAGCATATGCTGTGTTTAATAGCCACATGCAATATTTCATTCAACATGACTTCTTTGTAAGATGCTATGCTTAACAAATATTTCATTCATCAACATGGTTCAGGTACATTTCTTTATATGAGCCACATACTGTGCTTAATGGACACGCAAATATTTTCATTCACCAACATGGCTCAGTCTTTTCCAATGTCTTAGAGAATTTAAACTTTGCTGAGAGCTTTGACCCTCGCCAGGGGTTTCGCATTTCGCATTTCGCCGGGGGTTTCGCCTTTCGCCAGAGTTTCTCCACTTTCGTCTTTCGCCATTTGCGCAAAACAGTTTCGCCTAAAAACTGTACGCACAGCTATAATTAGTAATCCTTTTAGATCGTCTCATTTTTTTTTATTTGTGGTTAAGAAAAATTTTTTTTTCTTTTTATTCATTTGTGTTTTGTCTTCTCTAGTCGTAAGACTTGATGTTTACAAATTTTTTATGTATTAAATTATCATGCATTTTTAATTGCCCGATCAAACGTGCCTTAAATCAGTCAAAGTTTATGACAAAAAAAATCATCAAGTCACATGAAAACGATATGCTTGGTCAAAACCAATGCCAGGTTTCTGACACAAATTAGCCAATCACAAACCAGAATCAGGGTGTAACGTACTTTTTGATTGGTCTACATAAATAAATCGAAAATTTTAAGTTTTGTACTTGAAGCTTTTATAAGTTGTAGTCCGCATTTAAGATAATTATAACACGTAGATTTATCTTTACTGCTGACTTTATCTTACAGAATTATGGAACTTAAAACATTTAAATGATTCATGTTCAAAAAAAATAGTTCATGTTTATGAATAGTTCTTACCAAGTTTACATTTCGTAAACAAAAATTTCTGACAGATATCGCCAATAAATGTACTAGTTTTTGACCCCGTATATAGCTTGATATTCTTCTATTTTTGTCAAATGTTTGTCGTAACAGCCATGCTCTTTAAGATAATGAACGATATTTTCCAAAGTAACAATTGAATTCACAGGGATGCCATAATCTTGTTCAATCTGTTGAGCAGCAGAATAAATGCCCACACCTTTCTCTTGTCTATCTACCGCAACAACGACACCAACAGGATTTGCCTGATTTTCTTTGATAATTTCTAGGGACTCTCTAATTGCAGTCCCTGTACTAATTACATCATCTACAACTAAAACATTCCCTTTTAATTGTGAACCAACAATATTTCCACCTTCTCCGTGATCCTTTTTTTCTTTTCTATTAAAGGAATAGGAAATGTCCATATCATATTTATCAGCTAATGCTGAAACTGTTGATAAGGCAATGGGAATACCTTTATAAGCTGAACCAAAAATTAAGTCGTAATCTTGTTTGGTGGCTTCTTTTAATACTGTAGCGTAAATATTTCCAATAGACGTAAATGTGCTACCTTTATTGAATTTACTAGCGTCATAAAAATATGGACTGATACGACCAGATTTTAACTGTATGTTCCAAAAGTTAGGGCATCTTGTGCGATAGCCAGGCTCATAAATTCACGTTGATAAGGCTTAAGTGACATATGTATAATGTGTATATATATATTTATCGTCAATGGTAAGAGAAAAAAAATTCAAAAGCTCTGCCATTGTTTCCGAATATAGCAGTCTAAATATATGATCTGCACATGTTCCACTGCGATTTTCTATCAAGTGCAGAAGGAAATTTTGTGATGACAAGATGTGCAGTGTTACATTATCATCTTTAAAATTTTATAGTTTATATTACAATGGTGAATTCCTACATGAAACTTTCAAAAGGTTTTAAAAGTGAGTAAAAAAATACATGCCTTTAAATTAGCTTGGAGAATACTAAATGAAACTTATTTAATTGATTAATAAAAAATTACTTTGTGTAAATAGAATATGGAAAATGCACATGTTGTTCTTGTTTTGGATAGGCTCTTTCCCTGCTCTTTTAGTTGTTTTAATACGCTTTTTTGTTCCCGAATCTCCCATATGGGAAAGGATGCACAATAAGAGTACTTTCACTTGGCAATCTTGGATAACTGAAATCAACTTAATTTTTAAACATCATTGGGTAAAAATTATTCATACGATATTATTGATGGCATGTTTTAATTTCATGAATCATGGTAATATAAAACGAAAATTTCAATAGTTTACATAAATGAAAATATTATATTAAGGGATTCACGCTATCTTTTAACTAACAGGTACTCAAGATTTATATCCGACATTTTTAAAAGTACAACTCATGCTCTCTCCCGGAGAAATCACAGTGATAACAATAATCGCCAATATTGGTAAGTATCCTTTGACCTGGTTGCGATTTAGAATGTTCTTGATATTTTATTTTAATTATAATTAAATATAAAATACAAGTAGCATAATAGGAGGCGCTGTATGTGGATACATTTCTCAGTATTTAGGCCGTAAACGAACGATTATTCTTGCTGCTGTAATGGTTGGCGCGTTTCTACCATTGTTTGTTCTTCCTCGTAATAAAATCAGTCTAGGTGTTGGCGCATTTTTTTATACTTTTTCGTTCAGGTAAATTAAATTGTGAAATTTAATAATAAATCACAAGATTTTAATATAATTACTAACGAATAGGGAGCCTATGGAATTGTTCCTGCTCACCTGAATGAACTATCACCTCCGAACTGTCGAGGAACATTCCCCGGTTTTACATATCAATTAGGTGTCTTGATTGCTTCTTGCTCAGCGCAAATCGAAGCAGTATTAGGGGAAAAGTTCCCACATAATGGTGTACCTGATTATGGATTAACCCAGGCAGTTCTCACTGCCTGTGCCATATTTTCTTTAATAGTGATGATTTCTATTGGAACCGAGGCTAAGGACGTAGATTTTGAAAAACAATTAGAGAATGAAGATTATGGCCCGGAAAACCGCGATAATATGACAGCATGCAATTAAGATGATAAGTTTAATTTATGTGTATTGTATTTATGATATTACTATAAATAAATGTGTATGATGCATTATTACGTAGTACCTCCGGATATCCGTTTCTCCGATTTGATTGGTTAATCAATGACGTAGATCTTGCTCCGTTTAGACTATCATGAAGTTTCATTAACCAAAGTTGAAAGATTAGCTTCATGGTACCTCCAGATACTTTGTTTACGGTTTTTTGTAACCATCTTTAGCATCTTTAGCTACTCATGTGAAGTTATGATACTTTTGCTCAAAAGAAATATTGATTTTCATAAAATAACGTACCGGTATTGTCAAAGTTGCTTTTAAGGTGATAGAATGCAGGATCACAGACGTTAATAGAGTGGTGCCAAAAGAAAGCCGATTTTCGAAGTTACAACCTATTATTTAACGATGATTGTGCTACGTGTAACAAGCGCGCCGGATGTTACACGATGTTGCAAATATAGGCACGCGTGTGGACGAGCGTGAATTGTTTTTGAATAGCATAAATCAAATAAAGAACCAAATCAAAAACGTAACTGTCAATACGTCCAAAGTGTAACATATGTATCACGGATCTATGATTTTTTGAAAATAAATCAACATTTGAGGTTTCGGAATAGCTAGAGTTTTGTGATTGCATAAGAAATTTGAGAAGTGAAAATTATTAAAACACAGAATAAGATGTATTTTGATGATCAAAAAAAAAAAAAGAAAAGAAATCCAGTTGATGTATTCGTAATTTCCGAGTCCTTGCTTCTGCAATACTCGTACAATAAATATTTCTATAATTAGAAAATAGACTGCATATAAAAGTGATTCAATTCAACTTTAATTCATTTCATTAACTCTACCGTTATTTGCCAATACCAATAATGAGCGATCCATTGTTATGTTCTTTAGGCTCTTGTATTATTGACGATATAAAGTTTTTAAGTAAATTCATGAATTGACAATCAATTGTTTATTATATGAACCATATTTATTTGAGCTTTACGTTTTTTATCATTTCCGTAGATGGGGATATGCAGAAAGATATTCTAGGTGGTAGCGGTGTGCACGCTATATATGGTATCAATTTTAATGTTTTAAATAGATCCGGGTTACATGTTAAATTTAACTGATATTTCAGATATCCGTTAAATTTGTTAAATTTTATATAAACCCGATTAAAAGATTAACCAGGTTGGAACTCTAGTTTAAAATACTTCACTACTCCGATATTAGGTATGAGATTATGGTTTTCATCTCCTGAATCTCAATGCGTTGCATACGCTCCCCACACTGGTCACGATTTTCCTATCAATCTCCAACAGCAGTTATTGGATTTAAACATTTCGCTTACTCCAATACAGCATTCTGACTTATTCTCTACTCGTGGATTAAATACGTTCAAATCTATGAACAAACGACTATTTGAATTCCTAACACCTCTTATAGAACCAAAACTTGCCAAAATGCCAATTTCTTATTTGAATTCCAGGATATTTCATATCATAGGTTATCCAACTGATGTTTCACATTATGTTACTGATATTTTAAGATTACGCGATAAGCAATTGCCACCTCCTATTTTTGTTTGGGAGCCTACACCTGAATGTGCTTCAAAAGAGTATGTACAATCGTGGATTGAAGCTATGCAATTGGTAGATATCATATCACCGAATCATGAAGAGATCGCTGCGGTATTAGGGTTAATCTCAGAGGATTATAAAAAGAACGACCATCTCATGACTAGTGAAATGTTGGGATATATGGCGGACAAACTCTTAGAGCATCAGATTGGTTTGCATGGGAAAGGTTGTGTCATCATCAGAGCGTCTCGTAAAGGTTGTTTAGTAGCGACTAAAGAAAGAAAAGAAATTATACCCGCATACTGGGAACCGCTAGAAGGTGGAAATGATAATCCATCCGTTATAGATGTAACTGGTGCTGGAAATTCATTTTGTGGTGGTCTTATGGTTGGTTTGCTTAAATCGAATTTGGATGTATTTAAAGCCGCGCTTTATGGCGCTATAAGTGCATCATTTACTATAGAGCAAATTGGTGTTCCTAGGTTCAAAATTAATGAACAAGGCATTGAAACATGGAATTTGGGTGACAATCCGCAAACAAGGTTACAAATTTTGAAATTAAGAATTGAAAATACTTAAATATTAACGAACTGGGTTGAAAAATTACTATGGCTATAATAGGATAGAAAAGA
The DNA here is from genome assembly GCA_910591915.1 of Cetraspora pellucida. NCBI lineage: Eukaryota > Fungi > Glomeromycota > Glomeromycetes > Diversisporales > Gigasporaceae > Cetraspora > Cetraspora pellucida. The sequence goes on along the minus strand of CAJVQA010001398.1, from coordinate 12,004 downwards.
TTTCATTTAATAGATATTTTATTAATACAGTTTTATTTGGTTTCTTGTGACTCCAATTTTAAAAATTATCATAGTACTGTTTGAGTTTGAATCAATATTTGAATACCGCAGAATCTTCGATCCACGCACTATTTGTGCAAATCGAAATCTTTTTATAAATTCCTTTTTAGATTGGCAAATCCTACAGTATGACTTAAATTCAAGAATGCTGCAGTATGTTAATTTAAATTTAGCAACAATTTATTCTGATGACCGCGAAGATGTACGTACTTTTATAATGCACGAATAATAAACTATAGGTCAACATCTTGTACAAGAAATTTAACTTGTACGTGTCCTTCTGTGACATTGGAATATTTAGTGATACGTACATTACATGTGGACCTCGATCGTATAAATTTTATATGATTGTGGTTTCCTCTTTGCGTCACCCATATAAATTATATGTCAACGGGATTAATTTTTATCTCAACTTGTCATTAACACTTTAAAATTACGTATGTTAAACCCTAAAAACTTATTTAAGGTTAGTGAGTTTAGTTCTAAAAATAAGCCATATGAAAGATGTGTACACTGTAGTCGACATAACACTTCTCCAGCTTGGTGTCAAGCGTGCGATCCTCAAAGAATAGTACAAGAAGGGAGATGGTCAAGTGGAAATAAGAATGTTGATGATTGCATTAAAGAACTTCAACTTAAGGCTACAAAATATGAAAATATAATCGAGTGGATTCCTATTAATAGGTTAATTGATATTCAAAAGGTTGGAAATGAATTTTCAGCAATCTGGTTGGATGGTGTAAGGTCAATTTCATATATAGAGAGGGAAAATAGGTTCATACAGTCGCGTATACCATCATATAAAGTAGCACTTAAAACATTGCTTGGTTCTCGGAATTCGATTGATGTTTTAAGAGAAGTAAGATAAATATTTAATTTAGGGGAACAGATATTTCCTCATTTATTTTGGTATTTCGCACCCTCCTACTACTTAAATAATAACTATTATTTATCATCTGAAGATGAGTCAGTAGAAACACACCAGATCTTTTTTATTGAAATTTTTTTAAATCTCTAAACAAAATAACTTAGCGAAAACTAAATCACATTTAGTATAAATCTTTTTAAATAAATTTTACAAGTTTATAAATTGATTTAAATTTGATTAAGCCACTGTTAAGTTATTTTTGTTTCAAAATTTTACTTCGGTGTGCTTCTACTGCTCATCCCCATATGTGACGTTACGTATATACGTATAAATGTACTGGATGACAAATATCAATAAGATTTGAAATTTTTGGTCCAAGACAATTTAACATACGTGCGACCCGAGGGGTGGAAATACTAAAAATGGATGTGGAAATTCTAGTTTCCTTGATCTGTTAGTATCGGTATAAATTCACGTAGTTTAATTCGTATTTTATTTCTGTTTAATGAGTTTAAAAAATATGTACGCTCAGAAGATAAATATCTTAAAGTATATGGACTAACTCAGAACACCTACACCGATGAATATATGTTAATATTTGAAGAATTTGGTTCTAAAAGGGATAGTCGGAATGGAAAATGTGTACATTGTAAACGATACAACACTTCTAAAGCCTGGTGTCAGACGTGTGATCCTCAAAGAATAATACAAGATTGGACAAGTGGAAATAAGGATGTTGATGATTGTGTTAAAGAATTTCAACTCAAAGCTACAAAATATGAGAATGTAATCGAATGGATTCCTTTTGATAGATTGGTCAATATTCAAAAGAATAAAAAATTTTTTTCAGCAACCTGGTTAGATGGCATACGATCAATTTCAGGCATAGATGAAAAATATACACAGTCACGCACCCCACCATATATAATTGCACTCAAAGCATTATCTAATTCTCAGAATTCATTAGACTGTTTAAGAGAAGTAAGTTTATATAATTTACTGTATAACTTAACTTGTATACATAAACTCTGTTTTATTTTTATATATTCAAAAGTTTAAAAGCCACGTGCAATTAGAAGGCGATAAAATCTATGGGTTAACTCAAGATATGATCACAAATAAATATATGTTGGTATTTGATAATTTTTCTTATATAAGAGATGAGTATAATGGAGAATGTGCATCTTGTAACCGATACAACACTTCTTTGGCTTGGTGCCAAACATGCGATCCTCAAAGAATTGCTCAAGGGTGGACAAGTAAAAATAAAAATATCGATGATTGTATTAAAGAGTTCCAACTTAAAGCTACAAAACATGAGAATGTGATTGAATGGATCCCTTTTAATAGGTTAATTAAAATTCAAAATAATGGTGAGGGATTTTTAGCAACCTGGTTAGATGGTATACGAATATTTTCATATAAGCGGAGGGGATGGACACAATCACGCACGTCACCACATATAATTACACTTAAAACTTTCCCTGGTTCTTATAGGTCATTTGATTTTTTAAAAGAGGTATGTTAAAATAGTTATCTTATTATTTCTGCATACATTTGGACTTCAATAATGTCTATAATGCTACTTGTATATTATGTTTTATATATTTATAAGTTTAAAGGCTATGTGCAATTAAAGGATAATAATATTAAGGTATATGGACTAACTCAAAACACATCCACCAATGAATATATGTTAGTATTTGATGAATTTGGTTCTAAGAGAGATAAATGGAATGGAAAATGTTCACATTGTAATCGGTATAATACATCCGAAGCCTGGTGTCAGACATGTGACCCTCAAAGAATAACACAAGAATGGACAAGTGGAAATAAGAATGTTGATGATTCTATTAAAGAATTTCAACTTAAAGCCACAGAATATGAAGATGTAATTGAGTGGATTCCTTTTGATAGATTAGTTAGTATTCAAAAGATTGGTGAAGGATTTTTAGCAACTTGGTTAGATGGCATACGAATGATTTCATATAAAAAGAAGAAATGCATGCAGTCACGTACACCACCACATATAATTACACTTAAAATCCTGCCTGGTTTTCAAAACTCATTGGATTTTTTAAGTGAAGTAAGTTAGATTATGTTGCATACTCTATGCATAGTTTCCTTTAATTAATATAACATACAATATTTTTTTTATATATTTCAAGTTTATCGAGCATGTGCAATCAAATGACAATAATCTTAAAGTATATGGACTAACTCGTAATACATCCACCAATGAATATATGTTAGTATTTGATGAATTTGTTGCTATAAGAGATGTGGATAATGGAAGATGTGCCTATTGCAATCAATATAACACTTCTCCAGCTTGGTGCCAGACATGTGACCCTCAGAGAACAACTCATGGATGGACAAGTGGAAATAAGAATGTTGATACTTGCATTACAGAATTTCAATTTAAAGCCACAAAACATGAGAACGTGATTGAGTGGATTCCTTTTAATAGGTTAAATAATATTCAAAAAAATGGCGAAGAATTTTTGGCAACCTGGTTAGACGGTATACGAATAGTTTCATTTAAAAAGAAGAAATGGTCACGATCACGCACACCACCACACATCATTGCACTTAAAACCTTTCCTAATTCTCAAAGTTCATTGGATTTTTTAAGTGAAGTAAGTTTTGTCTTATTATTTTCGTGTACAGTTTTATTTGATTAGTAGTATATACATAATTCTATCCGCATATTATTTTTATAAATTTATAAGTTTAAGGACTATGTGCAATCAAAAGATAATAATTTTAAAGTTTATGGACTAACTCAAAACACATCGACAAATCAATATATGTTAGTATTTAATGAATCTGGTTCTAAAAATTATGGGAAATGTGTAAATTGCAATCAACATAATACTTCTAAAGCTTGGTGTCAAGCGTGTGACCCTCAAAAAACCACACAAAAATGGACAAGTGGAAATAAGAATGTTGATGATTACATTAAAGAATTTCAGCTTAAAGTCACAGAGTATGAAAATGTAATTGAATGGATTCCTTTTGATAGATTAGTCAATATTCAGAGGATTGGTGACGGATTTTTAGCAACTTGGTTAGATGGCATACGAATGATTTTACTTCAGAGGAAAGAATACATACAGTCACGCACACCACCACGCATCATTGCGCTTAAAGCCTTTTCTGGTTCTCAAAGCTCATTGGATTTTTTAGAAGAAGTAAGTTGAGATTTAATTTACTATTTCAATGTATAGTTTTATTTTAATCAATAATATATACTTTCATAATTCTACCGTATTTGTCTTATCTATTCGAATTCGAAAGTTTAAACACCATGTACTATTACAGGATAATAACCTCAAAGTTTATGGACTAACTCGAAATGCATTTACTAATGAATATATGTTGGTATGTGATGAGTTTATTTCTAGAAGAAATGAGGAAAATGGAAAGTGTGTACATTGTAATCAATGTAACACTTCAAAAGCTTGGTGTCAAACATGTGACCCTCAAATAACAGTCAAAGAATGGATGTGTGAAAATGAATATATTGATGATTGCATTATAGAACTTCAACTCAAAACTACAAAATATGAGAATGTGATAGAGTGGATTCCCTTTAATAGATTAAATAATATTCAAAAAAATGGTGAAGAATTTCTAGCAATTTGGTTAGATGGCATACGAATGATTTCACATAAAAAGAAGGGATGGGCACAGTCACGCACGCCACCATATATAGTCGCACTTAGAACTTTTCCTGGTTCTCAAAATTCGTTGAATTTTTTGAAAGAAGTAAGATAAGATTTTTTATCTTACTATTTTTGTGCAAATTCTACTTTTAATAATAACATATATATAATTCTACTTTTATTATCCTATTTGTAAGTTTAAAGATTATGTACATTCAAAAGATGATAATTTTAAGGTATATGGACTAACTCAAAATATAGTCACCAATGAATATATGTTAGTATTTAATGAATTTAGTTCTAAAAGAGATAAGGATAATGGGAAATGTGTATATTGTAACCGATATAACACTTCAAAGGGTTGGTGTCAAACGTGTGACCCTCCAAGAACAACTCAAGAATGGACAAGTGGAAATAAGCATGTTGATGATTGCATTAAAGAACTTCAACTCGAGGCCACAGATTATGAAAATGTGATTGAGTGGATTCCTTTTAATAGATTAGTTAATATCCAAAAAATTGGTAACAGAGTTTTAGCAACTTGGTTAGATGGAGTAAGATCAATTTCAGGCACATATAAAAAATATACACGCTCACGTACACAATTACATAAAGTTGAGCTTAAAATTTTATCTGACTCTCAAAATTCATTAGATTTTTTAAAAGTAGTAAGTTATAATTTATTTTATGATTTACTATTTTATTCAATTTACCAATATAAATATAGATTTATTTATTATTTAAGGTTAAAGATCATGTGAAATTAGAGAATAGTGAGCTCAAAGTATATGGACTAACTCAAAATACAATAACAAATGAGTATATGTTGGTAATTGATGAGTTTGGTTATCAAAGACATACAAGGAAAGGCAAATGTGCATATTGTAACCGGTACAACACTTCAAAAGCTTGGTGTCAGACATGTGATCCTTGGATAACAACTCAAGGATGGACAAGTGGAAATAAGAATGTTGATGATTGCATTAAAGAATTCCAACTTAAATCTACAAAATATAGAAATGTGATAGAATGGATTCCTTTCGATAGATTAGATAACATTCAAATTATTGGCGAAGGTGGATTTGGCACGGTGTTTTCGGCAACTTGGTTAGATGGTAAAAGAATAGTTTCAGGTGTACGCGATGAATGCACACAACAGCGTACACCATCATACATAGTTGCACTCAAAACATTATCAAGTTCACAAAAGAATTTTTTAAAAGAAGTAAGTTGACATATTTTATTTACTGTATGACTCGATATAAACGATTTATGATTAAAGTTTTTCACTATACATACTTCTATTTATTTTATTTATTTAATAAGTTTAAGAATTATATGCAATTTAGATTAGCAGGTAGTGATCTTGAGGTGTATGGATTAACTCAAAACACAGATAATAGTAAATATCTGATGGTATTTCAATATGCAAACAGAGGAAGCCTTCATAATTTCTTATCATTAAATTTTAGAGAACTTAGTTGGAAAAGTAAATTAAAGCAACTTGTTGATATATCAAAAAACTTAATCAACATTCATTGTTCAGGATATATTCATGGGGACTTTCATAGCGGTAATATACTGCAAAATCAATATATTAATGGAGATTTAACATCTTATATTGCAGATTTAGGATTATCTAGAAAGAAAGACAAATCGGATTTAGAAGATGGTATTTATGGCGTTTTGCCTTATGTTGCTCCAGAAGTGCTACATAAACGACCATACACAATAGCGGCAGATATCTATAGTTTTGGCATTATCATGGCTGAAATATCTACAGGAAAACCTCCTCATTATGATATTGAATATGATGAGGAGCTAGCTATTAAAATATGTAATGGCTTACGCCCTGAATTTGCTAAAAGCACTCCTGAGTTCTATATCCAATTAGCGAACCAATGTATGTATGCTAATCCTTCAAACAGACCAACTGCATCAGAAATTTATTATAAATTAAACAGTTGGTACGAGATAGTGGACCATAGTGTCACTATAGATAAATATAAACTATCGATATTGAAAGCATTCAAATCTGCAGATGCAATTATTCCGACATTATCAACACAACTAAAAACTTATTCTAAAGACAAACTTACAAGTAAACTGCTCAATTTTAAAAATCTTTCTGAACCAATTAACTCATCATTTATTTTACCGATTAAAGAACCGAAGATTTATGGTAAATAATAAAAATTATCTGATTTTTGAACCGACAAACGTTTTTTATTTATTAATAATTTTTAGATTCAACTGCATGTGATTTTACGGTTTCTGATAACGATAGCAATAGTATGTATTTAATACGTAGTTTTAAAGTTATGAATTATATAATATTTTATTTATTTATTTATTTATTTATTTATTTTATATTTTAAATATATAGCTGATTATGAAAATAGTCTGGAATAAATGAATAGATTATTTAAATCGTTTACCGACCAATAATCTGGGCATAAAGGAACATAATTAAAATACCATTTTAAATTTGACAATAGACGTAAAAGATCTATTTTGGCAAGTTTATAATTTTGAAATACGAATTGAGCCAAATTATGTACACAGTGGATCTCAATATAGCGGAATCCGTGGTTCCAGTCCTTTGCTTTGTTATACCAAAAGTTCCGTAATATCAAATTTTCATGAAATATTGGATATTATATAGTAAATCTTAATTTGATTCCAATATAATTCTCTGTATTAAGCAATATTCGTTATATCGAGAGCCACTGTCTTTGTGGAAATCTTACATTTTTGCGAAAGCCTAATAATCGATTTTTTTAGGTGGACAATAGATGCTTATTAGCCTGTCGTCAAGCTTGTTAATTGTGCTAGTAAGAAACTATTAAATAACTAATTTGGAAATATAATAGCATACATTAAGACTTTTATAATGATTATATTAAGTTTTAATAATCAATAGCGATAATAAAGAATTTTATTATTATATTCTTTTTATTTATTGATGATATAATTTGCAATCTATTATAAACATATTATAAACATATAAGCAACACAAGAGATCGCTATTATATAGTACTAGCATATACCCCTTCAGAAGGCTACTTTTAAATGAGAAAATAATTTCAGAAGTTCAAAAAATTATTTATAATTCTCTTGAATGTTATTAAAATGACTCTGAACATATTAAATTAATTGCTACCTTGTTAGATCTGAGTTTAAAATTGATAAAAACATGAAATGAACAATTGAGGAGCTACATGCTAAGTTTAAGATTTGGCAGTATAGTTGAGACCAACAAGCTAGTTAAAATTGATGAAGTAGAAGTATCTTTTCCATCCACACCTACATTTATAAAAAAAGTTTTTAGTTATAGTCAAATCTAAATAAACCATAAAAATAAAATTGATAATTATTTGAATAAATTGATTACATCAATTAAACCTAAATTTATTAATGTTTATGACTAGTAGAATACTAACTAGAATATATTTTCTATATTAAGCAAAGTGGTGTAAAAATTTTTGTTGATTTCAAATACTTCTATTCCAAGTGAAAAATTTTTTTCTAATGCAAAAAATCAAATTACTTTCAAAAGAACCTATTTATCTTTTAAAGTAGTTAATGAATTACTATTTGTTAAGCAAAAAAGTTATATTGTAAAAAAGCTTAGAATTAGTAAATATTTTAATTTAAATTTTTAAAAATTTAAAGATAATAAAATATTTGACAATAAGTTAAAAGGCAATTTTTAATATTGAAATAATAAATAAATTATACTTAATAAATTTATTTTAGTAAAGTAATAAACTTATAACAAGATATAACCTTTATATTATATTTGTAACAAATAATACTTGAAATTTTTATTAAAATTATATAAAAAAGATCTTTTATAATATTATATATCTAGAAGTGTAACAACTTAATGAAGTAGATAAGTTGTCAATCTTTCAAGTAGTAGATAGATGTTCAAATCCTATCAATAGCAAAAATTTGAATAATTATCTATATAATTTTTATATTATAACAACTGTTTCTAATAATTAAGTTAAGATACCTATAATAGTAGTCACACTAGTATAACTGGCAGATTATGAAGCATCTATATAAGTATGACATTATATAGAAGAATGCAAACTAGTATCAAATAATATAAACTTTAGATAAGTCTTTATGATTGTATAAATTCATTAAAATTAAAAAATAAAAAATATATTTGAAAAAATCTAAATAGAGAGATAATACAGATCTTTAATAATACTACTATAAAGGTTAGTTTTATGAAATAAATACCAATATTGAAGTACTCAAATAGGCAAGAACCCCTTGTTAAAGGGTATTATTAACCAAATCACCAGAATAGACTGAAGAAAAAGAATATTAGGCCAATCTGATATACTAATAGATTGATTATAGTTCTATCAAACTGTCTGAATTAGAAGTCTAAAAAATAGGCAGAAATATACTAAAGTAATTTACATATACTGTAAAATAGATGCTAAGGTTTGAGTAACTCTATAAGGACATAGTAGTTTAATAGTTAGTTCTAATTAAAAGTGTTAGTTCTATTATAGTAATATTAGATTAGCTATAAAAATAGGTACAAAAGGCTTTAAAAAGTTTATTTCAAGATTAAAATAGTTCAAAAATTAAGATAATATTTGGACATGATCTAGTAATATTAATACAAATGCAAATTTAGAGTGTTTAAAATAAAATACACAAACTTTTTAAATAAATAATATAAAAAAGTTATATATGCAGTTATTTGTATACTCTTTCTATAGTGATATAAGAATTATATTACCAAAAAAATTATTAATAAAAGTTAAAAAACCAAAGAGATCATTTTAATACTAAAAAAATAATATATATCTATATTTATAATAGAATTTAGATCTGAAAATAGTTTATACTAAATTAAAAGTTCAATTTGAAAAAAAATAATCTAAAATAAGAGTATTTGAGTGTTTTATAGAGAAAACCTTTAACCAAAATTTTATATATTAATTATTATGTCAATTTTAATAATTTTTACTAAAACATAACCAATTATTATGTATAATAAATAATTATTTTTTGTATAGTTTAAGTAGTAAATATTTATTTATCATATTTTATAATTAGTCATGTTTTAATGATAAATTATTAAGATTAGTATAATGATTAATTAATAAAAATTTACTTATAGATTTTCTCTATATAGCTTTTAATTAATTAACTTTATTCAGGTATATCAAATAAGATTTTATATTTAGATATATCTGTTAATTATTTACAGATTTATTTAACAGATAACTAGATAGCATTTTTTCAATTAGATACTATTACTATATTAAACAAAGCTTCTTTAAAATTTTTAGAATTAATTTTAACTAACTTATTAATAACATTATTTGACAAAATATCTTTGTAGTTTTTAAAATTACTTTTATCAAACATATTTTAAGATACTTTATTTTTTATTATATTATCAATTAAAAAATAATTTATTTTTATATAAAAAAACTTATTTAAAGTTAATTTAGATAAGATTAATATATTTTTATTCCATATAAAATATTATTGTTATATAATAATTTATAACAATTAAAGATATATAATTATTTACTTTATATTTTATAACAGAATTACTAGAATTATATTTTGAAAAATTTTAAATATTATTATTATCTAGATATTTGTAAAAACTATTATTTGTGAAAGCTTAAAGATAAGAATAATTTTGTAAAATATATTGTACTAATGTAAATGTTTTTAAAAATATTTAATTACAATGCTTACACTACTAATATATTTTAAGAAAAAGAAATATATATATATATAAAAAAAAAAATCAAAAAAATTGTTAAAAATTAAAAAAGAATTAAAATAAAAAAAGAATAAAAAAAATATAAATATAAAAAATAGAATAAATATATTTATTAAATATTTAAGATATATATATTAACTAAAAAAAATAAAATTAACACAGAGGACCAGATTAATTATAGCCAGACCCAACATACAGAACAGGCTATAGTATCCTGTGCAGCTGTGCAAGCCAAACATATAATAAACAAATCTATAGAAGAACTCTCTACTTCCTTGAATTTTACTTCATCATCTCATATCAAAAAAAATTACAAAACTCATTTCACAATACACTATATAATTCAAACTCATGCTACAACCTGTGGTTAGCATGTTTGAACCTACCTCTACTTTTACATCTTCAAACACTTAGCTCCTTTTTAAAACACATTCATTATTACAACTATTCACAACTAAACAATTTTAATTATATACTCACAATATCAATCAAAATTGATTATAGTAAATGCTATATAAATTTTCTAAACAAATCCCAACCTTCACTTGAATATTTCTTTCCACAACTATCAGGCTATACTTATTATCTATCTATATCCATTCCTTCTAAATTTTCTTCAATAAACAAGAACACATCAAACATTATCCTAATTATAAAAGAAAATAACTTAGATTACAGTTACTTTTAATTAGTCAGAACCATCTTAGAAGGTCATGATGAAACTACAATAACTAAACAATACTATGACAATATCTAACTTAATACCTGCTACAACAAATTCCTATTCTACAACTATCTACCATTGCTTTCTCATCCTCAAACTATTATTTTTTTCTTACAACATATCCACAGCTTTGGCTACTCATCTGATAACACTTGTGGCTATACATTAACTATTTTTATTAAAAATGATCATAGCGAAGCCCATGTTTATCTCCTATCTGAAGCTAAACCATTACCTAATCACTTATTCTACCAGTTCAAGCCATCTGGTATTATCCAAACATTTAGCTAAAATCAAACACACCAACACCTGTCTTTTTCATACTAGCACCTCTAGCTTCTACTTCTAGTAACTTAACACAATCCAGAACTTCAAACACCTTACCTCTAAATCTTACAATCTGTACTCACAATGTTTGAGGATACAATGAAAACCTCAAACAATAAGTTTGGAAAGATTATTGTATCTCTCATTCTTTGAATATTATCAGTATTACAGAAACTAAAATAGCAAAAGACAATGCTATTACCAAACTCTACAACTCAAAACATTTTTTCTATTTTTGGTCCTGTACTAACAGTTTCAAAACAAGAATTACACTTATGATTTAAAAACAACTTACACCTCATATACATAATATCTTTACTTTTCTTGGCTATGCTATTGCTATTGATCTCTACTTTAAATATAGTCACAAATTTTAAATAATATCTATATATCTATTATATAAAAATTCACAACTCAGACTTCAAATACAAAATACCATTATTTAATGGATTCAACAAGCAACTAATCGAAACATTCTATCTATAATACTAGGTGACTTCAATGTGCCATCTAATAATTCCATCTCTTCATTCATCAAATACAAATTACTGCAATTTTTACAATACAACAATATCTACAAC